>FAPY01011803.1:0-11292 GCA_900067975.1 Heliconius heurippa | reverse complement strand
TGGTTTATTAGAATTCACCCGTAAGGGTGCAAATAAGCAGGCGAAGCTGCGCGCGTCCGCTATTATAACTATAAAAATGATGAAAACATATACTAATTCATTAAAAACTAATTTAAATTAACAATACCGTATAGAAACTATGACAATGGCCATAGACACTTTGTTAGAAGTTTGAAGATGTGCTTGCTCGCTCAACAGTGTTTACTGCACGGGATAATCCGGGCACAATAGATTGTCAAAGGAAAGGAACCGATGTGTGGACAGACTGATTGCAAAGTTTAATACGTGTATAGTTAACGTATTACTGCTATAGTTTGAATGACCAGAGAAACGATCGACTAGTGCGTATTTATGTCAATAGATTTTTTTTTTTAAGTAATTTATGTAGTGTATTTAGAAATGTATTTTTTTTTAACATAGAAGTAAAAAAAATATAATATTTTTATAATACAAGAAAAATCATTGAACTAATATTAATATTGTTAGCAAACTCGTGTAAACAAAGGTGGTTAAGGTGAAAAAGATTATAATAGCAATGGAATTGTGACAATCGTAGGCAGTTGCTTGTAGGCAACGGCCTTTATTGGAAGGAAACTGGTGTGAAGTATTGTTATTGGTCACTTATCACTTATTGCAATTATTACCAACGTTAATCACTTCCGATTTCTAACAATATATAGATTTTCCGTCAAATTTTCACATAAACGCTATAAAATGTAAAAAAATATTTAATCTTTTTTATTATAATCATTGTAATTATTTGTAATATAAAAAGGTCAGTAGGTAATCATCAGTTTTAAAGTAATACCAAAAAAAAATAAAAGTCAAACAAAAAAACCGTAGAATTCCCCAAACACATTCCGCTATGACTAAGTATGCTTTAGTAAATTGCCAAAGTTGCTAAAGTGTGCCAATTCATGACCGCAAGTGTAGGAAGTTTCCTCATATTTAATTTGGCAGAGAGCTGGGCCGTTGGGATTACTGTTACTATATGTTTTTCTGTATTACCAATCCCTGCTCATTTCGTGGTATTGTTTTCAGCTTCACGCTGTATAGGCAGGCAGAGGGAACGTAGTGTCAGTACACTGCGTTCCCCACCTTCCAGCGAATTTTCGAGGCATTGCGTGTTGAATGGTGAAACTTAGCGCCGCGCTATTTCCTTGGTGCCAGAGTGAAAAAATAAAAATACTAATAAATAATAATTCATTTCCCCGAGTAGGAATCGTGTCCATAATCATCACGTTACAGTCACACGCGTTTGCTATTGCTTTTCCTCAATTTAATGAACACAGTGCGGGATTAAATTCCACCACTAATATGCAGAATCTCGAATTCAGGCAGAAATGGCAGACCAAGGTTCACTTAGATATTTTTTTCATTATTCCTGGGCAACTACTTCAAAAATTAGGGAAATATTTTTTATATTTCACTGTATATTTTATTAGTAGAAAGATACAAACAAAAATATTCATTACATTTAATAAGAAAAAATAAAATAAAACGAAATAAACCCGAGTATTTTAACAAAACCATTAGAATTTGAAAGTGCTGTAATAATTCTAAATGAACATTAACACCCAGACTACATTTGAGAGTGTAAATTGGAATACTAAATCTGCCTTTTTTTTTGTTACAAGCAAATGTTACAAGAAAAATATTTGGACGGGATTCAAGTGGGTAGTTTAAAGTTTTTTTTTGGTTCATTTATATAGTAGTACTACTCATGAATTTAATCCCAGTGGTATCTTCCTAACAATCTGGACTAATAGGCGAAGTTAGGTGAGTTCGAAAGGCTTTGGCTTATCGGGAATTGTTGAAACAATGTTAGTTAGTTGGTAAATGGATATTTTTACGTAAATAACATTCAGTTATTTGAGATATTTTAACGAATTAAGTTCGTGTATTGAATTTTCTAGATATTAGTTAAAGGAAATCGTTCATATTTGTATGAGTTTGGATAATTCCGCTTTGTATTTATAGGAGAATGTTTAATTAAGAAAGGTTTTTACTAAGCTAAGTTAATGAGTGGCCTTGTAACATAATAATTTAACAAAGCTGTAATTTCAAAGGTGGGTATATGGTTTCGACGGCGATAGCATCTAAAGTGCAATCGAACTGACCTAATCATGAAGTGGGGTGGAAGAGCACATTCAGGAATTCCTCTGTGGATAATATTCAATTAAGATTAAACTAATTTAGATGCGTTGACTTAGATATAATAAATCTTTTAGTAGATTATTAAATCGGAAAATAAATATTTATTAACTTTGTATCATTTTTACTAAATATTAATTAAACGTAACCAAATTACGCAAAGGATTTGGAAAACGAAAAGTGGGGAGCGGAGTGCCTGAACACTGGGCTCCCTCTACTTACATGCAGGATACAGCGTGAAGCTAAAAAAAATATCCTCATCGAGATTTAATATAAAGAATCTGATTCAGCAAATAAATTCATGATATCGCGTTAATCGACACTTTACACGAGTATACTCGAATTGACGTTGAAACCTGATAATGAAAGGAAGTGGATTTATTTAAAGAGTATATTTATTTTACAATTTACAATATTTTTAATTAAATTACTTAATTATTATATAATTTATATGTAATAATATTATAATATAGATTTTTTTTGTATTCGAATTCATTGCGGAACTCAACGGCACATTTTGTCTCACTGAACTTTAAAATAATTTATATAATAATATTTTTCCGAGTGGTACAACTTTGAACCTAAAACATGTTTTATATATATATACTAGGAAATTCTGTATAAATTTAACCAATACCGACGCGTGCGGTTACTGTGGTTCCACAAGTCTCGCCTACGTCAGAAGCGTCGCATATTCGAATATTTTGAAAGGTTTTTTTACTAAGGCAATAAGAGTTTAATTTCATCTTAAATTTCAATTTCAGCTATAGGTCCACAGGAAGTATTCACCCTGTATATATATTAATTAAGTGCTTTGGTAAAATAAAACAAGTTAAGCCGTAAATTCAGTTACTTGTACATTCTAGTACACGGTTGATTCTATTCAGCCAATTAAGTGTAATTTGTATGCACCGTCGACGCCCGAGTTAAAGATTAGGCTTTATATCAATGCAGCTTCCCTAACTATTCAAAGTAGAAAGTAATTACATTGCAGTACTTATTCCTTTAAAGTTATAATCTTTTCTATATGGTTATTTATATAATATTGTTTATTTAAATATTTATTTTATATACACTGTATATTCCGTATATAGGCAGCTAGTGTTGACATTCCGTTCCCGACTTTTCGTGTTGAGTAGCGGCACTCAAACGCTTTTTCTCGTCACAAGAGTAAAATTAAAATTAAATAAAATTAAATCAGCTTCACGCTGTATCAGTATACAGAGAAAACCTAGGGTTAAGACACTCCGTTCCCCACTTTCTGTCGAATGGAGGTATATATTCATAAATAATAATCCATTCCCTCGAGTGGGGATCGAATCCACAACTGTCGCGTTACAGTCACAACCTTGTGCCCCTGCGCCACTGCCTCAAGTCCAAAGTTCACTTCCCGTCCTCAAGTTCCTTTATCTAGTAATCATTAAAAAAGTCATCATAAAAAAGTATAAACAAAATATAAAAACTACTTTATTTATCATTAGTTGATAGATTATCTAATAGCAAATACTAATCAAAATGAAATAATTAAAGGTACCAATCTAAAACTAAAAATAAAAATGAAAAAATGCAGTAAGTAAATGCATAGTACTACAAACGCGTTCATTCCGTTAGCGTTGCATTAAAAAACGAGATGAAATATCTCCGCAACCAATAGAGTGAAGCCTTTTCGAATGAAGATATTACTGTAATGGATTCCTAGCGAGGTTCAAAAAAGTTCATCATCGGTGAAAGGTGAATGGAATTACTCGTACAGTCTAAGCACAATGCGCCTGGATTTTAGCTTTGATGCTGATTGCCCGTTGCATTTGCTATGGAAAATACGTATTGGAAAATATTCGCATAAATAACAGAAATGGAGAAAAAATTGTGGATTGTGGTTCAATGGTTGTAGAAACGCTGTATTCTGCCTATCTGCTATAGCAGAGTAGGTAGGAGCCTAGTGTTAAGACACTCCGTTTCACACTTTCCTCCTAATTTTCCAGAAATTGTGCCTTGAGTGGACTCAACGCCGTGCTGTTGTTTTGTGCTGTCCCTCAAGTGGGAATCGAACCCATAAATACTGCGTTTGCATGCTTGTGCCGCTTTCTATTCCGTATGTATCTTATCTAAAGGCAAAATAAACTGAAAAGATGTATATTGCATTCAACGGTTAGTATTGTAAACTACAAAAGAAATTTAGAGAATAATTTTATAACAACATAAACAAAATATAAATACTAACATTGCTATAATTTCGAATCAGGCACAATTAAACTAATAAATAATTTCTAAACACAACCTATATATACATACATAATTTCCATTCAACAGCATTACAAAAGGATAGGAATGCATGGAGTAAACTCTCATCACGTTTAATATGATTATCTTCCACCAACATTCACTAAACTACGGTATTTCCAACAAAGGGATAGCTGATTACGCAGAAATCAACACTGCATCAATTATATAGGACACTATTTAGGGAGAAACAGACTGCGTTAAAATGCAAATCAGTTTCCGGTTCTATTGTGCTCGATGGACGTATATCTCTCATAATACTATTGTACTAGGGTTAGGCTTTTAATGCTTAAAGCGACTAGCGAGTATTGTATTTCTTTTAAATGGTTCAAAAATATATTATAAGAGTACAATTTTCTGTGTAACTACTATAATTTAAATTCATTTAATTGGTTTTGTAATGTAAGTAAGATGTTTTTTTATTATTTTTTATGGAAAAAGACAAGGAAAACGAGCGTACGGATCACCTGATCATAAGTGATCTACAGGTGAGCTACTGGTGTGTTTCCGGCGTTTAAGTGGAGAAAGACGCGCTTTTCGAAGGTACCCAGGTCGTATTGACCTGGAAACACTGTCGCAGGTAGACCATTTCACAGTTGCTTGGCGCGTGTAAGGAAGTTCCTTTGAAATTGCACAGTAGTGGAGTGCCACGTATACAGATAATGTGGATGGTATTTGGGCTTGTGATGGCGGCAGGTAACATGTCAAAAATTTCTCCAGAACACTCCCCATGATAAATGCATGTAATTAATTTCGCAACCCAATCCACAATATTGTCTATTTTCAAGAGGACCATAGAGAGATCTGTCACTAAAATCCATTAGCATAAAAAAGGCTATTTTTAACGAAAGAACCTTATTTTTTCGCTGAACGCGTAAACTCAGTACACAAGTAAGCCACAATTGTATAAGAGATTTAATGCAGGCTGACTCTCAAGAGGTACTCCAACAAAATCAACATAATCCGTAGAGAAAAATTGCCAAACGCTATCCACCCGTCCATATCCACACCATATTTTCCGCATATAAATTAACTCATAACTCAACAGAATATCCAGGTCAAGCTCCGCTAAATCATTTGTGTACGAGGTGAAGACTCCAGTTATTTCCGTTTACACGTTTTAATTATTAGCCTTGTGAGTAGTAAAATGTAGTTGTTTAATATTTACTCGCGAAAAAAAATCCTGTGGTTTTGTGAAGGAGTTTCAATAAAAGAGGCTTCAGGTTTTTCTGTATAGCAGGATAGGCAGTGGGAACCAAGTCCACCACCACTCCACGCACCGCCCAATTTTAAAAACTTATCCGCCCATGGCATCGCACCATGTATAGATTTGTCTTGTTATCTGAATAGGAAATAAAAGTAATTTATTTCTGGGAATTGAACCCATGTCCATCACGTTTTTAATCAGTTACCCAAGATAATGGATTAATGGTAAAACACACTAGAGGACAAACAGACAATTACTAAATTGAGACGAGTTAAGCTGTCCCCACTTTACAACAAAGTTACGGGGCTCGGGCGGCCAATTAATTTTGTTTCACGTTCTGTTTTAGTCGTAGATGTTTCGGGATATTCCGTTATGACTTTGGAGGGACTTGTGTGAGTGATTAAGTTTTTTTTAAATATTTTTGTAATTTTCTTCAATTTACATATTTTTCTTGTTTAAAACTAATTAAAGTCTTTTAATTTTATGTAAATGATTATAGAAAACAAAAAAATGTAAAAAAATAAGCCTAGACCAATCTATAGTGCACGCGGATAGAAATAGATTTATACTTATCTTTTAATTATGTATTAGATATATATTTGTTTATAATTGAAACGAACAAAAATGTGGTATGCCATTTACTCTTCACAAAGTAAATAGGCAATTAAAACAACTGAATTGATTCCATAAAATACATTAATTACAAAATATTCATTCATTATACAATTAAAATTTAGTAATTTATTTCATAATCAAAATATAAGCTTTCAATCGAAAATTGAAGCGGTCGAGCGGCACAGCGTATAGCTGCAAATATGACGTTTGTGGGTTCGATTTCCACCCAGAAGAATGTGTTATTTTCAAACCCTCTAATAAAGATAAAGTGCATTAAGTTCCGCCAGTCACCACGCAATATCCCGTAAATCGAAAAGACTTTTACTTACGTAACAGAGTAATTTAACACTACTTTTGCCTACCCTGCAAGAAAAGAAAAGTCAACAACAAAATCTTAAATATTAACCTAAACTTTTAGATAGAATTACATAAATTCAAGAGCTAAAACCCCAAGACTTCCTTTCAGCCGTCCGTCCGTCGGCACTCCATACATTGTTACCAACCTCAAGTGAGGTCCGTGCCTCATTATTTTTTAAGCAAAGCATTTGCAACACAGCGGTTTCGCGAGCGCGAGCGGTCGAGCGCTTTTTGACGCAGAACCTTTTATTGTATGCCAAAGTAAAATTATCCGGAACGAAACTTTTAAGCATGAACCAAGTATATGTTGTTAAGTTGTTAGTGTTATAGTTTACGAGGCCATTGGTGGCGCAAAGGCACACGCGTGCAACTGTAACGACAGTTCGTGGGTTCGGTTCTCACTGGAGGAAATGAAATATTTAATATTTTCATTTCCACGTCCTTGTAACTATACAAAGAGCGGCGTTGACTTACTCCAATCAACATGAAATGCCTCCAGAATTTTAGGTTCCCAGATTCCCTCGACTTACTCTGGTATGTACGTAAAGTTAAAATTTCGCTAATAATATCATAATTAAATATAAACGCTGTAGGTATTACCATTTCACGATGGAAGTAACTTAATTGCCTCGTACCCAATTATACAAAACAAGATTCTCTAAAACCATAGCTAAATAAACCAATTTTGTTATATAATTTGAATAAGTTCTACATTATTACTGAAATATATTTTTATATAAATTATAATTTAAAAACCGTCGTGACGCAGTGACACAAACGTGCCAGTTGTGGGTTCAATTTCCAATCGAGGAAAATATTTAATTATTTATTTTTATTCGTTTCTTCGTTCTGGTAACGAGGCAAAGTTTTCCCTTGAGCTCTGCCAATCAATAGGCAATACCTCCACATTTCGGCAGAAAATGGGTAACAGAAGTGGAAGTGGAAACAAAGTGATCCCATAAGGATTTCATTTTTACTTTTGAACTTATAAACCTAGTGTTAACACACTCCGTCCCCCAATTTCCGCTGAGTGGCGGAATTAAATTAACGAAATTTACTTATATGTAATAAATATATTTATAAGAAGTTCCAATTGACCTATAACCATAGCCAATCGATTAAATCCTGCAATTTATTAAAGAAAGAAATCCAATGAGTTTTAATTTTCAATAAACCGTCTATTGTATGTACAGTTGCCTCAGAGTTCAAAGCACGGATTCCAATCAGGCCACTATCTTTAAAGACGAACAAAAGAATAAAAATCACTGAAGACGAGAAAAATGATCCCGATAGAAGATGCAATTCTTATTTAAAAGAACCGCCTGAGGTTGAAGTGTCGGCTAAATTATGTAGCGGAATAAAAACTGAACAGAACAAAAGGTTTTGTGAATCGTTTAGTAATGACGATCTGTTTTGTAGGTAAAGGTTTGTGAAATACTTTTTTAAGTATTGGTTTACTTTTTTTTCCGGATTCATGCTGTATTCTGTAGGGTAGGTATAGGGAACCTAGTGTTAAGATACTCCGTTCCCCTTTTTCCACCAAACTTTCAAAGTATTGCGTGTTGAGTGGCGGATGCTTCAATGCATGAAAAACGGAAAATTAAGTGACTTATTTTTTTCTGTTACACATAGCTGTAGATTTGGATATTTAATATTAATTTCAGCTTGTTACCTCCAAAATGGTCTTCACAGACAAACGGACAGCAAAATTATCCTATAAGGGTTCTGTTTATTCTTTTGAGGTACACAACTTTACGATTTTTTTCATACAAACGTACTTACTAAAAATATTTGCATATACTGACTTCTCCTCCTCCTTCCGTCTAAATTCATAACATTAGCAACCGAGAGGACCCAACGCAAAAATATTATAAACCAAATAAAAACTAATCAAGCTACTATAAAATTTATTCATTGAATTTGGCTTAGTTTTTCAAAGTCAACATTCTATTACGTTATATCAAAAAAGCTTTATTTTTGAGGTTTTAGATTAAGGAGAAAACGTAGCGGGGTCGTGCCGCGGAATTAATGAGGTGATTTGTCTGCGGCTACATTGAAGGCATCAGGTATTCAAATTGAAAAGAATCTACTTTATTGGAGCCTAGCAGTTGGGTTAAAGGTCTCTATTATACTTTTATATAAGGACAATATGGTTTATAAAGTGGATAAGAAGTATATAGGATAGAATTGAGTTAATACAATAGAGTTTTTTTATTTTCATCTTCACACTATATCCCGCACACAGCAGGGTAGGCAGCAGGAGTGTTCATATACTCCGCTCATATACTCCGTCTAGTGCTCATATACTCCGCTTTCCATCCAGGCTCTACGACCCGCTCTACCTTGTCAGCCAGATTTATTTAATGGCGTAAAGGCGTGTTAGGAGGTCGTCGTAGCACAGGAGCAGCGAACTTCCTCGCTCTGGTAACGAGGCAAAGCGCGGCGATGAGTTTCGCCACTCAACACTCAATATGCACGAATACGACGGGAAGTGACGAAAGGAAGTGTCTTGACACTAGGTTCCAAGGTTACCTCTACCTACTATGCTATGGTCGAGATACAGCGTGCAGCCAAAAAAAAGAAAATTAATGTTGAACCCTGGCCTACTTCTTTTTATATTTAAATACTTGAGATATTATGTATGACAAAAAATACATTAAGCAGGATTTATGCATATTAAGATACAACAAAACGAAATAAATTACTAAAAATTGCATTTCAATTGCTATCACTTTACAAACCAAACGAGGGTGCACTAATGTGTTCTAGAAACATAATTTATTGTCTTTGTCTCTCTCGTATATTTTGGTGAAGGTGTGAACGAGATACAACATATAATGAAAATCACATTAACTTTCATCCACGACACTTGCGGTTGCGGGCTGTACAATATTAATACTGAAAAGTTTATGGCTTATCGGCTCGTAAAATATTTGCTGATTTTATACTCGCTGTTTTTTTTTTGCGATAAAGTTGCTAAGTATCTAACTGTACAAAAGACTTCTAAAAAAGGTCCTAAGTTCGATTCCTACACAAAAAATGGTAAATATTGAAAGTATTTTTGTTTGAAGAATGAAGAATAACGTGCTCTTGTGGTTCGGATACGCCGAAAGAGAATTGTCATGAGTTCGATTTCCACAATTGTTGTCATTTCCTAGTCTGGTAAGACAAACGGAAAATGGAGAAGTATCTGGATATTTTTTTCTTCGCGGGATAAGCATTCCGCTTTTTGAAATAAATTGTGAAATGTTACCCTATAACCATAGCGTAATTTCAGTCGTTACGTAAGCAACAAGGAAGTAGGCATATATTTTATTAAAATGGTTTTATTTAACATTGCCGTTTCAAAGATAATGGATTACACCCTCGGGCTTTGTTTACACTTAGTAGATATAACAGGAAATATGAGAATAATTTTGACCCTTTTGCTATGAGGAAACCAAGTTTACACCATTTTTTTTATATTTAACTTAGTTCTCAAAATTTCAGCATTGCTAAAATGATGTAGGTCTGGGGGCCCGGGGATCTCAGTCTACTATTAGAAGTCGTAATAGTAATAGTTATATATTTTAAAATTAATAAGTGACGTTTTAATTCTATTGGCTTTAACAGTTATCGTCAAGATTTGTATAAAAATTTGCCAAAAAACCTCTTCTATAATATTGAGGAGCAACACTTCCATAATTTGGTGGAAAACAGTGGTTCCTCATTTTCCGCTGAATTCTGGAGGTGGCTTGTACTTGTAACTGTTTTAACACTAGGTTCCCTCTACACACCTTGTTATTTGTGGGATACAGCGTAAAGCTGTATTCCTTGATATTAGATTGAGTCTTTTCATTTCACAAAAAAAATGTAGATTATTTTAAAAATATATAAAGATAAACATTTGTTTGTATATTACTTAACTGACTATATTTCTTACTGATGTACTATATTTCTTTCTTATTTATTTATATTTTACTTCCAAGCAGTGAAAGATATTCTGCAAAAACATCAATGCCAGCCAGAACCCTTTGTAATTCAGATTCTAAAGATAAATAAAAACTTTACGTAGCTTGATTATCATAACAATGTAAGACAACACATAAACATATCTAAAGCGAATTATTTCAAATTTCATGAAAGGAGTAAGTTCATACGTATTACGATCAATAATATTATAATACAGTAAAATGTTTTACGCATATATCAGATTTGGCAGAGATCACGTAGTGTCGAGACACTCCGTTCTGTCAATTATCGAGACAACATCAATGTTGGGTTTTGTCTTATAACCAGGGCAAGGAAATTAAATTAATTTTACTCTCCCGTGTGATTGTCGAACTTACAATCGCTGCTTTTACAGTCAAACGCTGTGCAACTGTGTCACGATCACCTTAAAATTAAGGGCACAGTAGTTTAATTTAAAAAAATAATAAATTAATGTATCTAGGACATATACCTATAACAAACAATCACCTATCGACTGGGACAAACAAGTTTTCTATTAAGAAGAAAAATAACCGACATCAAAAAGGGAGTCCTCAACGCAATCCAATAATAATAAAAACCGCCATAAAACGTGTATTATTTATCGTCCACTGTAGACCGTAGTCAACTCGAAAGAGTAATGGCCCCACAAATGTTACCGCTAAGCTAATCTAACAGAGCAGCGATTTATGTTTTGTAAGAAATATGTT
>FAPY01011771.1:0-10042 GCA_900067975.1 Heliconius heurippa | reverse complement strand
TTTCCGCTCAGTAAATCTCTTTATAACTTGCTCGTTGCTATGCAGGTAGGTAGCTGCTTGGAGCCAACACCAACCCTCACGGTCACATGTCAGTATGATAATAAAAACATAGAAATACAACCAACATTTTAATTACGAATTTTTCACGAAACTATAACTTTTAGCTGCGCGTTTCATCCCTAGCGGGGTAGCCTAGTGCCAACATTCTCCGGTTCCTGCATAATGCCTCCTCCGCCTCGTCCACTGTCATCAACCCGCACATACGTGTCCGTCCTCCTCCTCTATCATCGATACTGTTTTGTCGAAGCTCAATCGAAGCCGCCCTCTGCCTCTTTTTAGGATTCCGTACAACAAACGGAAAACGGAACTCTTATAGGATTACTTTGTTCTCTATCAAAACCATTTATCTGGAGATCACGTGGGGGTGTTAGGCTATTGTCTTTGATGCATAGAATCACAGAAAAAACTTAAAAGTGTAGTTTTCAACGCAATCCAAAATACAAGCATTTATACATCGTTTTTGATGCCATTTGTATGAACTAAATCACTACACTTTCCATTGAGCTACAATCCTGAAATTGGTATGAAAGCCTCGGTGAGCGAGTACAACTCGCACTTGACCGCTTTTTTTAAATACTATAAATAAATATAAGTAATTTGTATAAAATAATGTTCTACCTTACATCATAAATAAACAAATCCTATATTGTTATTCAATGCAGAATGTCTTCATAAACTCTTAATCAATTTTTATTTTGCGGTCAGATGACTTAGTCCTCGCGGTCTGTGCGACGCTCGTGTATCTGTTTTGTTCTTCTCATACAATGTATTAATGAAACAATATTTTTATTCGAACCATCGACCGTCGACCACTGAGACACGTCCCAACCACACAACCATAGCACACAAAATAATATTCATTGAGTATAATCACAGCATTGCGGTTAGAAAGTAAAATATGTCTAACTCTAAGGGAAGCCAAATTATGGTGACCTCGTTTGTGTTGTTTTGTATCTCGTACTGTATTTCGTAAAAGAAAATGATAGCTTCAATAGTTCAGCTTTAAATTAGCTAGCTCTATGACTACAGTTGTTAGTTCAAATCATTAAAAACTAACGAAGACCTGCTGTGAAATAGGTAAACAAGAGTATATAAGACAACATTGTATGACACATGAGGCCAGTCGTGACGCAGGAACACAAGGGCAAAAACGTGTGGGTTCGATTCCCACTTGGGGAAATGAAACATCTTCACCCTGATGTCGGGGCAATGCGCGGCGTTAAGTTCCGTATCAACGTTGTTTCCGTTTTATAACCAGGCTTTTTCTGCATACCTTGTTTCCTCGTTAAATGGACTATATATATAATAACACATTATTTAAAATTCAAACTAGGAATTCCTGATATTCGCGCATTGTAAACACATAATGTCTCGAAAATAGAGCGTGGACAGAGTGTCTTACCACTTGGTTTAACCTGCTACACGCGATGTAGCGTGAAGCAAAAAACGTATATATTTCGAATGATCAAAACATTTACATGAAACGGGTTGGTCTCAAATAAAAACACCGTAATTGTATTTTTATGCTAAAATTAAACATAATTGTATATTATCTACATATAAATTAATTATCTTAATGTATTCTACTAAACATCATTTAAATTTTATATTTAAAATAACAGCTACTATTGCATCAGTGCTTATTTTTTTGCTTCACGCTGTATTTTTTTGCGTCACGCAGGGTAGGCAGAAGGAACCTGGTAAGATACTTCGGAGTGACGGAACCCAACGTCGAATTATATCTTACCAGAACGGGAAAATATAAATAAAACAAAATATAAACAATACATATTAATAAATATTGTATTACGGCCGGCGCTAGGGTTGCGCGGCATGTTAAGAAAAATGGAAAAACTTATACTTCTGTATGTACATAAGTAGGTATTTTAATTTTAATAAAAACGAATCGTGTAACGTAAAAAGTAACTGATTGTGATAAAATTATAAATAATTTAGATATAATCTGTTTTTAGAATATATTTTAGAACTTTCCTTTTATGTACCTACAGATTTTTCTTATCAATATAACATAAAAATGTTCCGTTACTGAGTGACTGACAGAAATTAGGACAATACGAAACTACTAGAAATAGAAAGTTGGTAGGGGGGTAGGTAGATTTGGGAGTGTAAGGTAGATAAAGGAAGCACTTAGAGAGATTTCTTGAAATTGCAAGGGGGACGGGAATTTTTTTTCATTTAATGAAACTCCTCGCAAGCAAAATCGAAATATAAAATAAGAAGAAATTTTACTTTTTCAATATAATATGTACATATTATCTTTTGCACTTGGCCATTTTAAGATAGACAGAGTGACTGTACACACTCAGTAGTCCACGCAGTATTCTAGAAATTGCGTGTGAGGTGGCGGAACTCAACGCCGCATTCCGCCTTGTCACCAGAGCTAGGCTACTCATTCCCCCGACTGGAAACCATCACATTAAAAATCAGACCCTAAAAACACTTTCTAATTACTTATTATAAGAAATTCTTAATAATGTTATTTTCAGTTCAGTTATTTTCCTCTTTTTTTATAAAGAAATAAAGTTAATGATGAGTTCTCATCAACAATTATCCTCTTAAGTATAATTGTTTTAAATAAAAGTAAAAAAGATGACCCTCGCGTATAACATTGCGTTGTTCTTCACTTGAAAGTGTATCGAACTCACTTACTTTTTACTGGATTATTTTCTGTTTTTTACAGAAACCAAGTAATTCATATTAATTTAGATTTTTTATTTTCGGTTTCAACTTCACTTCAACTTGAGTGGAAGGAGAACGCATTCGGCGATCACCGACTTCTCTAACAAGTAAAGAAAAATGAAAATAATACGTTTCGTTGAGTAGCGATCGAGCTCGTAAGTAACTATTGCGCTTACAGGTCGGAGGCTTCCGTCCCACTGAGCCCTAATAACCTTAAGGAATATAAATCTAAGTTCAGGCAGTAGTAGGATAGGCAGGGAGGACCTGGCAACTTAGGCGTTAAGACATTCCGTTCCCCATAAGCACGCTTCCGTTGTCCACTTTCCGCCGAATTGTTCAGTGGCGGAACGCAACGTCGTGCTTTGCCAATAAATATGTAATTCCTCCTGGTGGGAGTCGAACTTACAACCTCTAAGGTTTATAGTCGCAGGTTTGTACACCTGGGGTACAATGGTCTCCTTTATATAAGTTACCGATCATATTTCATTTTTTTTTATTTCTTTACGTTACAAGAATTGGTTAAAAATCTAATGAAAATAATGTAAATCCTTACAATATAATAAATACTATGAAGCAGAGTGTATTCGCTTAAACGCGCTAACCTCACGAACTACTAATTCTTTGTTTTTTTTCCTTGATAGTATATAATATTTATTTATTTTCATTTTCATTCAAAATTTATTTTCTTTGCTTTGGTAACAGTAAGTAAAAGCTAATTTATAAAACTTTATTGATAATAAATAACGGAAGTAAGCGCAACAGTTGCGGAGTCGATTCCCAGTCGGAGTAATCAATTATTTTCGTTCCCCCGTTCTGGTATGAAGACAAAACATGTTGTAAAGTTCTGCCACTGTCTTGCCACACTAAGTTCAGAGGCTACCCTGATATATGCGTGTTACTGCGGGAACCTCAAACAAATGGGAAACGTAGTGGTAGTTGAAAGAAAAAACATAATTTTCTTATAAGTAAACAGGTAAGTTATTCCAGTTTGACCTACTTGAGTGCCGGGATGATGGTCCGCCATTCAGAACCGGTCTGTGGATCTGTAATACGAATTGAACTCGCTATACCGGTCTTGTGTATCGTTTCTTTTTGTGTGTTAGTGTCTCTTGTGGTTCTCATTGTCTACTACTGAGACCAGTCTTGAGGCAGGAGCACATCGGGCGACTGTAAACACGACAGGTTGTGGGTTCGATTCCTATTCGAAGAAAACGAAATATTTCATATTTTTATTTCCTCGCTCTGGCATCGAAGCAAAGCACCAGATTTCGACGGAAAGTGAATAATGGAAATATCATAATGGGAATGGAGTGTTTTAATACTAGGTTCCCAGGTTCCTTCTGCCTACGTTGCTCTGTGCGGGCGGCATTGTGTAACTAAAAAAAGATGAAAGTATATCTACTAAGTTATTGAAAATAAACAAGGCCTTAATCGGATTGGAGCTCGAAACTATTAACAAGTTTAAATATGTCATACAAATATTATCTTTAATTAGAATTTGATTAGAAAAGATCAAAAATGTTGTTTACCATATTTTATTAGGTTCATTTATATTCTAGATCTAGATATTGGAATTAGAATTTTTATTGTGAATTAATTCTTTTGGAATGAATGTATATGTAAGTGTTTTGTTTGTGGCATATGCTAATGAAGCTGGTCGTGAGGGGTGACATCATCGGGTAACAAAAACAAGGTATCCATTATTGAAACTAGTATGTATTTTTTTTCTTTAATAATTTCTACATTTTCTCCTTTACGGTCTGTGAAATAATAATCAATTATTAAACAATTGATTTTTTATTCCATTTTTTTTCATTGTTAGTTTTGTAAATGTTGACAATTTTAGAAGTTTACAAGTGACTTGACTCTCTTTATTCCATTTAACCGATGAAAGTGTGAACTAATACTATGATATTGTGCGTTTTAAAACACTGGACCCTACGAACATTTAGATTTCATTTAAAAACACTGCTATTTATATAATAAACTCGTATATATAAATTACACTGGATGTATACAACGAATTCGACATTAATTTCAATAATATAACATCTCGTCAAACGGGCGTGCGTACCGTCCGTACGTACATTTTCTTTCATTTTTTATATATTAAAACTTAAATAACTTAATACTTGTTTATAACTATATAATATAACCTGAGATCTTTCCAGTTTGAGGGCTCGGGGGCCCTCTAATCATACTCTCATAACTAACTCTCATTAAAGTATAATATATCTCATTAAAATTTTATACATTACAAAAGTAGTATCACAAACAAATGTGCGGCCCGGGTTGCTGGGCCGGGTTCCCCAGGTTCCCAGGTCCCCGGGGCCCAATAAATACCACCCATCCACTCAATATAATCCAAACAAAAATAACACGTAACACTAAATCGACCAAGGTATCGGTATCACAAGCGCGGCAGCCGAGATCAAGGCCTGCCTGCCCGGCCTGCCCGGCCTGGCCTGGTTGGGCCCTAACGCCACCGCGCCTACTACAACTATACTTTACATATCACGCTGTGCTTTTTCATTATTTCTTATTACAAAATATAATTAATATACATATATTTTAATAATATTGATTGATATTTGTTGTTTTTTGTTTTGTTTAAATAGCGATACGTGAGACCTCACTCCGCTTGACCCCGGAACAGTTTTTTCTTTTCTATCGTGAATTGTGGGCTGATTATGATGGTGCCGCCTCTCGTTAGGTTTCTGGAAAGATAACAGTTTATTAGTTATGATGGTTACAACAGATATACAGAAAGAATTACGAATAAACTCAACAAAATTATTAAATTAGGTGCTTGAAACTCACTTTAAGAATTGCGGCAGTAAACTAGTCCAATTGGTGGCGTCATGTTCCAAGTGGAGGTGTATCTCATGGGTGGTTAATGTGTTTGGGTCTATCTTGAATGCGGCTAAGCGTCTTCCAGCCACGTCCACTATCACGGCTGCTCCCCTCGACCCGCAGGGTTCGCCTTCTGCAAGAGCCAGGGTCTGTCTCGAAGCCCTCGCCAACAGTTCCGCTGGCACCAGGACTTCTGCTGTGGCTAGCTCACTGGCTCCCTTGGCTGCTCGAAGTTCCCTTTCGAGCCTCTGGGCCAATGCTACCTCTGTTGGTACAGATATCGGTGCCTCTCTCCACGTCGGACCATTCCACGCTGTAACAATAGAAAATTGACATTATTAAATTGTTTTTAAAGAATATTTTTAAGTATAATTAGTCTAATTTGTATTACAAATGGATTATAATTATAATGTTAATGTTTCAAGATAAGCAAAGCTGGTAGCTAACAGAGGGTAACAGCTGTTATATCAGCTGACCGTGACGTTTGCCCGGTTTCCTTGGAGCCGGTAGTTCTTAGGTTACAAGTACTACAACTGTAGCAGTTATAGTTCCAGAAGTTTCATCTAGGTTTTAAGCTAGGCTAGGCTAGGTAATAAGTTAGGCAGTGAGGTAGGTAGTGATAGGTGGTGGGGTTGCGCGCGCCGCCTAGCAACAGCTGAGCCGGTTAGAAAGTCACTTCCCCACCACAGGTCGTAATGAATAGAAAGTCTCACCTTTTTCACTACTGAATCCGACTCCGACGTTAAACTGACTCGTGACCGGCAGTATCTCCATGTTTTCCAAATTTTTATGACTTATATTGTACACTTTGTTTTTACTTTATCAAAAATGTTCCTCGATCGGAACCGACGACTACTGTTACTAACAAAATATCACGTTTTCCTATATTATTATTTGTACAACACGTTATTACTATTAATATTATTTATTAAAAACCGCTAAAAGCACTGTGGACTAGCTTAGAGATCGGGGCGAAGCGCTATCATCAGATCTGATATTGACTGGGTCTTTGCCCACTGTCCCCGACTCGGCTTTCTGTGACGGACTGACGATGCTGGGCGGAACTCGCGGTATATATAGAAAGACGGGGGCGGGGGTGAAGGGGGACACGCCGCGGGGGGCCGCGGGGGCACCGCGCGCCAGTCGCGACCAACCTTCAAGTAGAGAGCACGTCTCTCTGCTCCTTGATTACCGGCTTTTGTGCCGGCCGGCCTTTTGTTACTTGTGAAGTTTAACTTCAGTGGTTTAATTTACGTGGTTCTTATTAATATTACAGTTCGTTTATACATAGTTTTAGGTTTACATTTAATATTGTCATCTTTTAGTATTAAGGATTTTCTATTTTAGATAATGTATTGATGTTAGTGTATCAGATGCCGCAACGGCTAGGGTTGATGACGTGTCTTTTTAGTATTATCCTTTAGATTTAAATAAAATCATTATTCTTTTGTGCGTTTTTGAATTGTAAAATAACGTACATATATTTGTCGCTGTAAATGAGACTGGTCGCTAACGGATAGACGTTGTTTTGAAACAACGAACAATGGGCTTTGTTTAATATTTCGTTAACACCTTGAATAATGCACTTGGCAACAGTGTAGATTAAAAAACCGCTTCACGGGTATAGCAGGGTTGGCAGAGGGAACCTAGTGTTGAGCCACTCCGTTCCCCAATCATTTATCAACACATTAAGCGAGTTAAGTGGCGGAACTCAACGCCGCGTTTGCCTTGTTACCGTTCACCAGAGCGGCGAAATGATGAAAATGATCAATTTTTTCAAGTGACAATTGAACCTATCAGTCTTTATAAAGAAATGTATCCAAGTCAATAATGTGAACATATTGCATAAGCCTACTGGAACTTTCTACCAATATACAAATTGTAAATATAGAAAAGCTGGTATTTTTTTTGTGTGAAAATGTTGTTTTTTGAAAATATATATCAATGATACGAAATAATGTTTGTTTGATTTAACTTTATAATGATATTAGTAAAATTAGAAGTTTAAAAAGATATCCAGATAAAATATTATCTAACTTTCTTTATGTTATCTATATTTCTACATAATGTTATAAAAAATACATTTATTTGAGTGGTTTATGTTATTTACTAATGGTAATTTAGATTACATCGTCTTAGAGTTGTTTTACTTCTTTAACTAGCTTTTTTATCAAAGGCTGAATAATTTTTGATTGTTGCGTTTCATAAATTTAGTTTGAATGTATCTAAGAGTTTAGTGACTCGACGTTTTTTTTTACTAATAGCTTAGTAATTTATGATTTTTACTTAAAATTGAATAATCTGTGATCTTTGCATAGAAACAAGAAAATAATTTTCATATTATACATAAAAATTGATATGTAAAACTGTTATCTCGATTGCAATCGTTATTGCATGGAAAACAATGGAACAAAAGGAAAAGAAAGGTTAGTTGCTACGCGAAGCCGGCCGGCGTGTCGGCCTTGAGTGAGTCACGGACCACGGTACTGGTACTCTGTACTGTAATGGAAGTTACTTGTTTTTTTAGTTAAACTAAACTAAAAATATATGGACCTAGATAAGTGAAGCTCACGCTGTGTCCCATTCTGCTGCATTCTCCTCTTTTCTTAATTTAGTGTAGAACAGATGATAAACGAAACAAAAATATACTCAAAGTATAGTTGTAATTTGTAGTTTTAGATTATTTTACAAGTATTTTATGTTATTCTATTTTAGTTATTTGTAATTCTATTAAATAGGAAAAGGTATTGCTTATTACATTGTTTTCTTAATATTTTAGATAAACATGTCTATGTAGAAAACTTAGTGAAAAGAGAGTGATTCCACACTTAATTTTTTTTCTATAGCTTACAGACGTGTATGTAAAAATATATAGAAACATATATCAGCTTGATAAATGATCATAAAAAAACTAATTAATAAATTAGTTATAAAATAGTATGTTTTTCTTGAGATAGCAGTATTAAAAATATATTTTATCTGTTCTTTACGTGTCTGTTTTTATCTGCCGTGATAAATATTATTTTTATTAACAAAAGTATATAAATTATACATTTTGAATACTTGTATGCAGATAAAAAGAAACAAAATATAAGGTACCTACTTTATAATATATCGTGGCTTAAAACCTTATTTTCTATAAATAAGGATTACCTACTCTACTCTACTCTACCTAAGTATCATTTTGAAGTATAGAGACACAATTAGTATAGTACAAGAAACTTATAAAAAAAACAGTTAATTAGCAAAAAAATCAATTTTAAATTTAGACATAAAATGAACACGTCTTAACTTGTCATTACGAAAAACTTTAAGAGATTACGAAACGGTGAGTAATTTTCTAGACTTTAATTAGGAAATTTCGCAAATATACCATCCTTTGTGGACGTCATGTTTGTCTTCTTCTATAAATATCTTAAAACATTTGTTCATCAGCTTTAGAATATAGGAAATATTAATGGTTAACCATACAATGCATTAATACATTTTTCACAAGAGTAATGTTCTAAGGCTCTGGTGTCGAGGCAGAGCGCAGCGTTAAGATCCGCCGCTCTGCACGTAATGCGAAAAGAGAACTAGGCGGAAATTAGAGAACGGAAGTGTCGTAATTGGAACGGAATTACTTAACATTAGGATCCCAGGTTCCCTCTGTCTATCCTGCGTTTCTTGTGTTTTCGTTACTTACGTGTAATATTGATAATATTATAAGTTTATTTTGTTATATTATAACTTTTATGTTAAGAATAACTTAATACTGAGATTAAAATTTAGAGATCTTCGTGGCGCAGCGGCGCAGGGTTGTTGCAGGTTTGTTTCTCCTCAAGGGAATGAGTTTTTTTATTTCATCGCTTTGGTAATAAGACAGCGATTAGCGATTAGCGATGCAATGCGTCGAAAGTTGGACAAAAAAAGAGTAGTGTTTTAACATTAGATTCCCTCTGCCTAGCCTAGCAGGATATGCGGAATTACGATTACGATTATTACTCTCATTACGTAACCTTTTATATGAATGAGACATGTTTATAAAATATAATCACCTTCAATTATCACAATTCTTAATATTACAATAACAAAGTAATTAAACTTTTTTTTCTTAATACAAAAAATATTCAACATGAATCATAGTACTAGCGCCTCGCTCGCGGCTTCACCCGCTTGAACTACACAATTTTTTAATTACTAATCTGAATTACTTTACAAGCCTTTATACCTATATGTTAAAAACTACTACTGACTACTTTATGTAATGTTTATGTTAAATTAACCATTTTGTTTTTCAATAAAATGTATTTTTCTAATTGTGTATTTCATTTAATTGCCTTTTTTCTAACATACTGTTATTATGGAAACACAACTTATCATTAATATTTTTAGGTTGATACCAAAAAAAGAATACGAGAATTAATATAAAATAAATATGTTCGAATAA
>FAPY01011717.1:408-16489 GCA_900067975.1 Heliconius heurippa | reverse complement strand
AAAAAAACTAAAACATTTTTTTTAATACAGGACAGAAACCAAGCGGCGATGACGGTCCTCAACGGTCACGTGGTAGTCTGTCTATTTGCGGATCCCGACTCCCCGTTAATAGGTCTACGGAACTTGGTAATGCCGTTGCGAGCCTCCAACTTCCACTACCATGAGCTGAAGCACGTCGTCATAGTTGGTAGCGTCGAATATATAAGACGTGAGTGGAAGATGTTGCAGAATCTGCCCAAGATTTCTGTATTGAATGTAAGTAGGTCTTTTATTTATATATCAAATATTAGCGTAGATTTAAAATTATAGTTTGAGATAGCTGTGCTTATGATAAAGTAACCCACATTTTATTACTTAATGTTTCTAAAATAGGTAGAAACTGAAAAATTGAGTGATGAAAAAAAGTTGAATAGAATAGAAATAATTTTATAATGAGGTGTTATAAAAAATATTTATACTTATTAATTTAAAAATATCTATACTCATTACATAAGTCCTCACTAGAAAATTATTACCATTTATTTTTCCATGTTTCAATGTTTTCAATATTTACAATAAATGGTTCTTTTACTTAAAGTTAATCAAAACTAAGAACTAATCAATTAAAATATTTTTTTTCATTACAAACAGGGTTCACCGCTAAGCCGGGCCGACTTGCGTGCAGTTAATGTGAACCTATGTGACATGTGCTGCATACTGTCAGCGAAGGTGCCATCCAACGATGACCCGACGCTGGCCGACAAGGAAGCTATCCTGGCTTCGTTGAACATCAAGGCCATGACATTCGACGATACCATCGGGGTGCTCAGCAACAACACCGCGCCAGTGGGCCCAGCGCCGGTGCTGCTGCAGCGACGTGGCTCCGTCTATGGCGCCAACGTGCCCATGATTACTGGTGGGTACATAGTATATTGGTGTTATTTTTAGTATTTGGATGTCAATTTAGCTTTCCCGGTTCCGTTGGATATCAAATCTGTGATATTTGACGGTTAGTCATACGCCGGTAGTGTTGCAACGACGCGGCTCCACTTATGGCGCTAATGTACCTATGACGACTGGTAGGTATCACGTAGTTTAGTAGTTATGGGTTCAAACCTCTATATGTGTAGTTTTTTTGTATAGTATTTATTGGGGTATATTTTGTCGATCCAAATAGCAATTTGATGAACGTTGTATGAACGAGTAAAGTTACAGTTTTTTTAATGTAAAACGAAACAATTAAAACAAAGACACCGAAATCTAAAATAATTTATCAATTTCATTTTCACCCTTCTTTGAAACCAAAGTAAACTCTCAAATCTGTTCAATCGTTTCAAATCGAGTAAATGTCAAATGGATTGTAAGAATTACACTAAAGTGCGTGATAACATGATTTGGATTTTAATAATTGTAAAGTAAGTACCAATGTACAAGCCAATGAATTACGAGTTCAGTATAAGTAGAGATTGTAAAACAATTATTTAATTATAGAACTGGTAAACGACAGCAACGTCCAGTTCTTAGACCAGGACGACGATGACGATCCAGACACCGAGCTATACCTGACGCAGCCGTTCGCTTGCGGGACTGCCTTCGCCGTCAGTGTCTTGGACTCGCTTATGTCTACTGTGAGTTCGATATTAATTGTTTTTTTTATTAATGATAATATTTTTAATTAAAAAACTGTGTAAAAAACGGGGAACGGACTGTTTAACCCCAAGTTTCCCTCTGCTATATGCGGGATGCAGGGTACAGGAAATATATATATAATTCGCACAAATTCCAGACATACTTCAACCAGAATGCGCTCACATTGATCCGGTCGCTGATAACGGGTGGCGCTACGCCCGAGCTCGAACTCATACTGGCGGAGGGCGCCGGCCTGCGCGGCGGGTACTCCACGCCCGAAAGCTTGGCTAATAGGTAAATTATAATTTTATTTAAGTACCTATTATATTATGTACACTATACGGATTTTTCTTCCTTAGTCTCATATATTTGTATAGCAGGGTAGACAGAGGGAACCGGCGGCGTTTAGTTCAGTGTGGTGTTCGCCACTCAACACTGTAGCAGGGTAGGCAAAGGGAGCCTCCCCTGCTACATGCGGGATACGCTGTGTGACGCTGAAAAAAATCTGTTCTATTCGGTTCTTTAATTAGGTACGACGTTCCGAACGCGCCAGTAGAGGACAAATCCCTCCGCTTTTCTTGCCTCTGGTTTCCTTTCAAAACGCATACTTATTACACATTACGTCTTTTACAAACATATTTTCGTAACAAAAGAAAATTTCTTTTGACATAACCTTGCCCAATAAAAAACCTTTTATTTTTTTTATTTCACAGAGACCGATGCCGAGTAGGTCAAATATCTCTTTACGACGGGCCCCTAGCACAGTTCGGTGAAGCGGGCAAATATGGAGACCTCTTCGTAGCGGCGCTGAGGACCTACGGCATGCTGTGCATAGGACTGTACAGATTTAGAGACACATCGTCGTCTTGCGACGCAAGCAGCAAACGATACGTTATTACAAACCCGCCTGACGACTTCTGTTTATTACCGACAGATCAGGTAAGGATAATTTTTATATATATTTTTTTATCTTCTGTAATAAGCTTGAACGTAACGGATCTCGAACCCGCGCTCCTTGGCTGTCCAAGCGCTCTAACTCCTAGGCCATACGTTCTTATCAAGCGATGTCAAATTTCTTATACATTTTTTTTCAACTTTTACTCCTATGTGTTTCTCGCTTTGGTAGACGAAGCTCGACACTGAGTTACCACTCGACACTAAAATTGAGCGGTGTTTGGAGAACGTAATGTCTTAAAACTTTTCCACAGTTCCCTCTACCTACCCTGCCTTATGCGGGATACAGCGTGAAACTATTTTTTTTTATTATTATTAAATTTTCATACCCAGGTTTTCGTGCTAATGCAGTTCGACCCAGGTGTAGAGTACCGCTCGAACCGACGAACAACCGGCAAAGACGACGCGTCCTGACTATTGCTGTGCAGCGCCCTCACTGACGGGCCCTACTCCTATATATAGGGCCCTAGCAACTGACACCGACAACCCTACCCTACCCTACCCTTAATAATAGTCCTATAGTCCTAGAATATGAGGTTGCCAGATCGAATATATCGGTTCGGTTTTATAATATGTCAGTTGTAAACCTCTCGTAAGCAATGACAGTTGACTAAAGGTTACCTACCTTATTTCGGATATCTATAATATTAAGACGAGGTTGCCAAACCGGATATATTTGGGATTTAAGATGGTATATTATGTCAATTGTAAGCCTCCATTAATACAGTCGACTAAATATTTCCAGATGGAATTTTTTTTTTGCTTGGAATATTATGTTAGGTTTTACAGATCAAAAATATTTCAGATTGTAACAAAAATTTGTGTCTTTTAACAATCATTTACAGTATAACGTATCAGCTGTCCATCCAATATCGATCATGCATTAGTTTTGTCGATATAAACATACAATCATTCGATTGATATCGATACTTTTTTGGGTTGCCAGATCTTAGTGTATCGGCCTGTTAGTATGATATTCTAAAATGTGATACTGCCATAATATATTAGGAGTGTTTTTACTATTTGTTTTTATGTAGTTGTGTTTATTTCTTTCCAAAAAATAGCGTTAGCTTCTTAAAAACTGATTAGATAATAAAAATGATTAATACATTTTTAAAATGTTTATGGAAAGGGAAATCATATAAATCCCCGAGATCTGGCAGCCTTATAAAACGTCTTTCAAATCCTACCTAGGTTATTTTTAATATTGTTTTAAACATCATCCAAGTTAGTTTTCCACAAAACAAAAATAGATTAACAAATGAATTCGAACAAAGTGCTTCATAACGAATGGCTGCGTTGCTGCCATCTTTAAAAAAAATATCTAATCTGTTCAATTTATTTGTAAATCTGTCATTGCGCTCACGTTACACGGTTTTCTAGATTTTTTTTGTTCTCCTGAATTATTGTTTGTTTCTTTTATCTTCCAACACTTCTATTCTCTTTATATATCTTCCTGTTTCTCTTATCGACGGTCATTTCTCGGATACCGCACTGCAGTCATTTTCTTACAGCACCTAGAAAATCTGTGTGGCTTTCAATCGGAACAGTTATACAGGATGTTTCAAAACTCATAAATGGATGTATAAAGTCAAAATTATAGTTAGAAAGCTTTCGATGTCAATGTTAGTCGTGAATTAGGTCGTATAAAGTCAATAAAAAAATTTTGACAATACACATCCAAGTATGGAGACACAACTGACTAAACAAAGAGGGTAGGTCAAAACGGACTTCACTAATGCTCAACGTAAATGGAACCTTTTAAACTTTTAATTGCATCTGCTAAACAGATTATATAACTATTGCGTAATATTTTTTTTGTTTATATGATACCATTCCTTATCAGTAGATTATTTTTCACTTTTAATGTTTATAACGTAGATATTCTAAGCATTTATCTGTAACTAATCGCCGACTGATCGATATTGTACTCACATAACACATTTTTTTAGTTGACTCGACCTAACTTTGGATTCTCATTGAATTCTACATTTTAGTGGTAAGGCTTTCAAGCTTCTTTTTGCACGGTATGGTAGTCTGCATACAGTTCCATTGCTCATCTTTATATTATTTTAATTTCAATGTATAATTAGTTTTTATTATTATATCTTTTCTTATTATTGTAATCATAGAGTAGACATGGGTTGTTAATATTTTCTGTGTGTGACGCTACGCAGAAAATATTTATTTTACCCGAATCACATCATTATTATAGATTTTTTGTTTATTTTTTTAATAAATTTTGTGAAAATATTTTTGGTTTGTTTTGTTTGTTTTTTTATTTCCTAAAATAGGGCGGGGATTGTCAAAGGACGTGGTTGCGGCGCTGCACAATAAAAAAAGAGAACTTAAATTATATAAACATACAGTTTTGCCATTGCGAGAATGTTCAATGCGTTATACGTGAAGCAGAGTGGAAGTGAATTTCGCTAAATGTGTGATATTATTTTGAAAACGTTGTTATAATATGGCTTCTGAAGCCTGCGATGTATTTAGAATAAACTCCGGGTGCTTTGACGATTGTGGACTCTCATAGATTATTGTATTAGATAAGGAGAAACTTTGATTAACTGCAAACAAATTATAGACTAAAATAAATCGAACTAATCGTGCAGTTAATTAGGGTTCCTTTTTTTAGAATTTACTAATTTAGTCGGACTTGCCTCACCGTTTCTAGTGTCGTATAGAAACTCATCTAGTTATCGAAAGTAATGCAATAATTTATTACTAAATTACAAGATGTTTGATGAAGATTACGATTTATGTATAGGTTACTAGAATAGTCGCAGCTACTCGCGTCGAACACGCCACGTAACACCACACCATTAGATGTTAACGAATTAAATACCTCAACTAATGCTAGTCAATGTTTGAATTGTTAAAAGTTAATAATGTCATTTTCATTGTCAAACATCCTGTACATAGTCCGTGGGGTTCATGCAGACGTAGTCTCCATTGGTAAATGTTATTAATATTTTTATTAATATGACAACGATGTTCACATCAACATGTTGATACAACTGTCAATTTATCATTTACTAGTAGATCCTTTGTTTCTTTTTAATTGTATGTACTTTTATTTTTTATTTTTTTTGTTATTTCTTGTCAGTTATAATCTGTGTGGACCTAAGAGCTGGAACACGTGGTGAAACTGTCAAATAAAATAAAATTATTAAACGAATTTTAAAATAATTTGTCAAAGGGGATTTAATAAATATAATACATTAACACCGTTTCACCAAATGTTTTCGGCATTTCTTATTAGAATAAGCGACACCACTATTATATTTTATATGTAGGATAAAGATTTTTTTTCATACCAACTTAAAATAAAGTAGTATTTAAATATAATAAAAAACGTTTTAAAGTAATTTGAGCGTTCCAGGCAATTTGTTCAGGTGCTACTTTGTTCTAGACAGGTATGACAGTCTTATCATAAAGAAACTCGGTCCAAACGATATCACAACTTATTCGTAATGGAATTGAGTATACATACTGCCATAACTGTACTATATGCCCCGTATCATGTAAAATTTTAGGTAAAGTACAAAAATCGAGATAGATTTTAATCGATTCTCGTACAAGTATAGTTCGTAGTCACCGTTTAGAAAGCCAAAATCGATATTCCGAATTTCATGCAATAAAAATTATTTTAAATAATCCTAACAACAGATGTGATAATTGTATTCACATATTTTTCTCATGTAATATAATATCTTAGGTTAATTATACTTTTCTCTTTAAAATATTTGTTTCGAATTTGAGTAATAGTATAATATCTTAATATTTGCACTCACACGTTCGTTTTAACTTTCAACACTATTTTCGGAAATATATAGGAGTTAGCTACACGAAAATAATGTCGATACCTAGATAGACGATGTATGACAAGACATCAATGTCGAACGTTAAATCTAAATTTAACTAATGTCTTAAAATGAGATGGTTGTGCACGATAGATAGTTTAAACCATTTAATTGGTCTGTCCAGATTTTTTCTTATTCAGTGTACATTTTTAGAAATCACCAGTTTGGTTTAGTAATCAATATGCAAATAATGCCCAATTTTAAATTGACACATTTCAAATCGTATTATAAAATATTTAGGGTGTCATAGATCCCTATTTAGGGCCGACGGTAAACGTACGAATGTTTATACTAGGACTGCCTCCCGACTCCACTTATGGATCCTTTGAGTTCAATATTCAGAAGTTTTACTTTAACAGCCGCCTCAGTCACATTATGAAAGTTTAAAAGAATTTAGTTTTGACTGGAGTAGAAAGCCATGCATGCCTAACTAACGGCTAGAGTACCGCCTTCAGCTATGCTCGAATTCTATTTAACATTACTAGTTCTTTGTAAATAGTCAAATGTAATTTTGTATGTTACGTAAGAATTTTTCAAAATAAATCCTCCTTTGCATTAAAAATAGATGGCTACGGCTGCTTTAAAGTTTATATTCGATACTGTCGTGTGTAGTTTGTTGTGAATTAGGCTTCTGTCACTGTATGCTAGATAGGTTTAGAGTTCGGACGTCTCATTGTAAAAATGTAAAATACACGCTAATGAATGTTAATGTAAGGGTAATACTAAATGACGATTTTTTTCTTTAATATTTTTATACAGCATTACAAATATTTATCGCAATTAAAAGTTTATAGAGGTGGATCAGTGTGCAATTTAAATAGTGTCTAATTGTAATCGCCTTAACGAGAGAGAATATAGCTGAGTCCTTCTGCGCGTGTTTGTTTGAGGTCTAATGTCGTACGTAATGGATGTTGAGTCGACCGTGGCCCACTACGACGTGAAAAATTCTAAACCGTCTTATATTCAATCACTTGAAACGATCCGATTTGTAACGTTTCCCCCCCAGAAATTCTATTTTTGGTTTAAGTAATATTGTAGTGTTTACTATAATAAAATTGCGCTTGTCGTTATACGCCATATCAATAGATGCCTTGTATATCCAGTTACCGGTTAAAAGTTAGAGAAAAATAGTTTATTGTTAGTTAGAAGTCCATTTGTCTATGGATCTATGGATGCCAATGGTTACAAAGGGTTATTAGTATAATTTTTATGTACAGAAATATTAATATACGACGAGGTAGTACAAATCGGATCTTAGATTACCAAAAAATGAAACATTTATTATTTTTGTTATAAAATTCACATTGTATATCGTGCAGCACGCACAAAGAATAGATGTACCTATTAGAAACAGAAAGAATTTATTTCGTATAATAAATACAAAAATTATCTATGAATCAAGTGTAAACATCACCAAGTATACTTGTACTGTATTCTCACGTTCATTAATTCTATATCTATATATTAAATATAACTAACGCCTATTCGCATCTAGGTAGTTCCATGTTCAGTGCGAATTAAATCCTAGAATTAACAACATTGTTGACTATTGCTAATAGCTTGAGGTTGTTAACGTTTTTAGAACAGAATGATGAATTTTTTATGTATTATATACGTATTTAAAATCTTAACGCTCTATATTACGAATGTACGCTAGACCCTTTTTGTAAGCTGACGCCATCTGTCGTGTTATGCGCATAGTCCTCTTAATTAACGTAGAATCAATATATAATGATGGCTGTGAGGTAAATATAACAATTTAAATTTATATTGTGTAAATGAAAATATAAAAAATAGTAAGAAGAGATCGCTATCGCAGTGAGGGTCCGACGCTGTTCTTTGTTCTGTTACAGCACTGACGCGTGCGGCGTTAGTTAGGCGTCCAAGAGCAAACCTAGACTGCCTAAAACGTTTAATATGATCTATAAAACCTAAGCCTATATTTAGCCACTTATGAATTTTAGATTATAAGTAAAAATATATTAAAATGCTTTATCTATGTCTAATGTCATTCATAAAATCCGCAAACGCCAGTGCCGGGACAGAGCGATGTCCATACTTGACCAGATTCTGGCCCGATGCCGCCATTTACGTCGCGGGTTGCCATTGCTTTGTTTCTAACGTTCGTTCAGTTCCTCTGATTGAACACATTTATACATTTCATTTGTTAGCCAGGTTTAAGTCGATACTAGTTCATAGCGTTTTGTTTTCGTTGTATGTTAATTATGAAATCCCGATTCTTCATGGCAGCCCAGGAACTCAAGCTCACAGCTTTCTTCGCAGTTGCTCAAATTTCTCATATCGTAACCCCATACGTCACCGCTTCTAGACAGCCATTTAAAAGTTATATCACCATACTTGCGAAAAGATACAAAAACGAAACGCTTATTAAGGATCATACGAGTTTCCTCTAAAACCACGTCTCTCGCTAATGGAATCACGTGTAAACACTATTTACACTTTATTCAAATATTTATTCTGGTGGAAACTTGTATCATCCGTTAGACCAACAGCTGGCACTTTAAAATCGATGCGTGGAAATAATCGGTTTTATAGTATCAGTGTAAACTAGAGACCTGATTAGCGAGTCAAGTTTTGTGTGTTGCCATTATCACGTAATATTACATAAGCCTCGACAATTGTACGATAGCAACACTTCCCATACAAACTGCCAAAATTTAAAAAGAATATAGCTAAATAAATAGAGTATAAACTGGCTTGCTATGATTTGTGGCTGGAAATGTTGCTGTGTGCACTAAAGCGAAACGACTGCACAACTCGGGAAAATGTAATATTACCCCGACTGTTCGAAATGTATCACACCACGAGAACAAATTATTTAATATTGTTGATGTTGATTGTTAATAAAATGCAAATAATGTAAATATCAAAATAAATTCTGTATTTGTATTTGAAATTGTGGTTTTATTGCTTTTATAATTACTTACATATCTACTTATTAGAAATTTTAACAGATTTTTAATAATCTAAACTTACATTTGTGTCTTATTTGATTAAAAATAGGATTTTTAGGCCGTCGTCGCGCAGGGGTACAACCGTGTGATTATATACTCGACGGTTGTGGGCTCGATTCCCACTCGAGGGAATGAAATAAAAATTCAAAGCTCATCTTAGACCTCGCAGACTGTACTTAATTTCACTTTTTTTTTACCACCAGTTGCATCACTTATACATTGTCAGTCAGTCAGGTCAAGTAAATAAAAAAACAAACATTTAACATGCAAATATTTTATTTGTTTGAAACTATATTTAATATTCTATACAAATTCTTAACAACTCTTGGGCGGACAGAATTAAAGAATTATTAATATAAATAAATAAATACATAATTTCTATTGCATAAAAATAAAAAACATAACTTGACTAGATTTTTCGAAATAAAATTTACAGCTCTTATTTTATATCAAAATAAGAAATAACTCAAACTCAAAAAAAAAAAAATTTATAAATTAAAATGTTGATTCATTTTAAATTGAATTGTGCATATGTCATATCTATACATTTGAGATAGCTCATTTCTGTAGAAGTAATAACTCAAAAACAAAGTTTTAGCACCTTTTCTATAGATTTTTTTTTCAAAAACTAAGTGTATATTTACTTTCATTCTCTATGATTTTATTATTTTTTTAAAAAAATGTTATAATCATTATTATGCATTGCTTTCGCCAATATAATAATGAAAAATGTGATATATTATCCTTTTATTTCTTTATCTTTCTCTGTAAAGGCAACCAAAATGTAATATTGAAATCCACCACTAACACACAATGTTTCAAAACCTGACTTTGTTAACTGTATTTAAGTTACATTATTTTATCCTTGATACAAATGTTTTCTTCTCTTTTATTATAATTTTCTCAATTAGTATTTAGTTTACAATCCATCTAATAATGACAACAAAAATTAAAAACATATGGATATTATCCATTTTTTGCTTTATCCTTGTTTCCTTTTGGTGTCTTTTTAGACCTCAACACCTTTTTAGCTGATCCTACCGACACTTTCCTCTTTTCTTCCTCCAACAGTAATGGCGGCAGAGACACTTTCCGTAAGTTAAACTGCGGCACACTATTACTAGTTCTCGCCACTTCATTTGTATACAAAGGTTCAAGCCGAGCCAATTCCCTATGTCTTGCTGTTAACACTCTAGCATTCATTAACTTATTATTATCAGATGCAATGTAATTCCTAGGATCTAGGGAAACAAAGGACTTGGCACTGTTCCTTTCACAGTGTATAGAAGATTCCGGTCTTTTCCTCATCCATCTTGATGAGGCCAAATCAGATCTAAGTATTGAAGCATTATGTCTTTTCTTATGGGACGGACTTCTAATATGTATTGGTGTTATGTGCAATAACGAACAAAAACTATTCGGCAAGTCAACATTCTCTTCCAATTTGAAAGAAACCTTTTCCCTTGATAGCTTTGGTTCATATAAAACATCACCATTAATGGGAATTCTGGGAGAATTTTCTGGGGTGACATCAGTACTGCTTTGAGATAGTCTTTCCTCACTCTCACTGAACTGTTCATAGTCACTGTAATGCATTGCAATTACTTCTTCATGATCCATTTGTCGGTAGCATATACGTTTTTCTGGTAATTGTATAGATTTACCAATGACCCTGAAGTAAATTATACTTATACTCTCTTATATTAAATTACTTATTTTATGTAATAACAAAAAAAATGTATTTTAAAACAATAAAATTAAGAAATAAAATATAGTTTATTAATTATGAATATTTGGATATTTTTTCTATTTTTTTAATCTACAACATATAGCATAGTAGTCAGAGTGCTTGGATGGTTTCCAAGAGGTATAGGTTCAAATCCCGCAACAGTAACATTTTCATGATTTTATAAAAGTATGTAAAAAAACTAATAATACCTAAGTTGAGGATGCAACTGCCTCCATTGTTTACATTCTTCAATAATCTGAGGTCTACTACTCTTTTCTCCAACTTCATCATACAAAGTTCTCTCAATTTGTTCCCATTCGTATGTTAATTTTTTCGTAGCTTCTGCTGTATTCCTTCTAAAGGCTGAACCAGAACTGCTGTCACTTTCCTCACTTCGAAAATCTGGTGTACCTAAAAGATTATGATTGACATCATACTTGTATTTCTCTGCCCTCTACCCCACTAGGCATAAAGTGTGAATTCAAGATATATGAATATCAATAATGTGCAACAATGATGTAATTGCAATAATTTTAGAAAAAAGTTAAATCTATACAAAAAGTAGAATTGTCTGATTGCTGTCTTTACATGGAAGATATGTAAGAAAATCTATTATTGGGGCCACTTATCAATGTAACAGATCCAAAAGAATGGTATTATTGCATGGTAATCTCAAAAATAAAAATTCGATCATGAAAATAATATTTTTTAATAATTACATTATTTAGCATATAAAACATTATACAAACCTGTTTCACTTTCTGAAAAAAAGTCTGAAAATGGAGTACTAGCTCTTTCGGGACTATCGTCGCCATAGGGTTGTATTTTATAACAGTATTTTAAATTTCGATTAGCCAAAACAGTTGTATTAGCAGAAAGGGGAGGCAGCTCTTGGCTTGAACGATAATCAAATTTTTGTTGATTTATTTGCGGCAAATAATCAATTAGTTTACTAATATTTCTTTCCCGGGCAGATAGTATGTAATTGCGAGCCGACATAATTGATTTACAATAGTTTGTTCTTCCTATTTATTAACATTTTTGATAGATTTTAATTTAAATTATTTTATTACTTTACTAAATAATTTTTAAATATATGCAAACAAACAAATCAACGCGATTGGCAATTAATTTTTGACTTTTTGTGTTTCTGTCATATAATAAGTCGTTCACATGCTTGACAAACCTCGGCAAGTGTCTACCAGCACAAGTATTTCAACGGCTGCTTGGCTTGACTTATGAGAGCTTGCAAGAGCTTATGTCGTCGATCCGGACCATTCTGAATGGAACTTGTGTTGAACATCATAACTGTAATATCAGTTGAAAATGCATGACACAAGTATCACTTAGATATTACTGTATTAAATATATGGATTAAATTTAATTTGCACATAAAAATGAATTAATTTGTTGTTATGAATTTATTTTGCATATTTATGAATTTAAAATGTCTTTAAATGTTATTAATTCTGAATGATCAATAAAATAATATACTAATAATAGTGTTTTATATATTTTAACTCATTTACCATGCGTATAAATGTATTTTTACTCGGGGCTCTCTTTGGATATGTTCCCTTAGTCGTCTCTTACAACACCCACGGAATGAGATGGAGTGGTGCTATTCTAAGCTGGCACCACTCGGCAGTTTTATATGTAAATTTATTTTAATTTTAAAGGACTTAAAAACTAAAACCATAACCTTGAGTAGGTTGTTTACGTTTAGATATTTTTTTAATAATTTATGTTAATTTATAAATTAATAATATTTTTTAACGTATTAATCATAAAATGTTTTTTATATGGAACAAAAAATTAATTTTACTGAACAAAACTTCATTTCACGCATTTCCTCTATATAAAATATATTCCTCATTTCGATTTGCCAGTCTGTTCCAAGTCGGCTTATTTCGCACATGTCAAAGTATATTTGACAGACTGAATAACACTGCAGTGAAAAATCGATTTCTGACCGCACTTACGAAATTGTTAAATTTTGTAAATATTAATTAAAAAATTCTTTAAAATGTCGTTAGTAAAAAGCAAGGATGGTGACAAAAACCAAGATGAAGTAAGTTATAATATCTTCACAGTATGATTACATTTTTATTGTAATATTTTTGTCGGGTTTCTTTTAAGTATTCAGTAATTTAATAATTAAGAGTAACAAAAATACAACTTGGTACGTAATATAACAAATTATAGAAATATTTCAAAGTTATATAAATGTTAAAGATTTTTCGTTTTATTTCAATTATCATTTATTGTTTAAGAAACTACTGATGCCTTTTACTTATATCCAACAAGTGCCTGGAAAACAAATTCGATCGAAACTTACATTGGCATTCAATTATTGGTTAAGAGTTAGTGATGACAAGCTCCGAGCCATTGGAGAGATAGTTCAGATGTTACACAACTCAAGCTTATTGTAAGTATTTATTTTTGTTATTTTATCTATAATAAGATTTTTATACATATCATTCATATGTTTATATATGTCACTGCCAATCTGTATAATTCCAAGACAATGTTTAAAATACCTGGGGTATCCAGGCAATGTATGGAAATCCTAGAGATTGTATAGAACACCTGCTGTTTCACCCACAATGTGTAAAAGAAATAGATCTTGGTCTATATTCCGATATTGAGTTTCTAAGTGCAAGTTAGGTTCTGTAGCTGTGGTGGCATTAATACTAATTCATACTAATAAAAATCTTCCTGCTTGCATATCCATCCCTTACTTGCTTTCGTCTTTTACATTATTTCTATTACCAGCTGTTTATTTTGGCATTGTATAGAATATCAAGGAAAAGTTTAAAATAAATAATATTTCATATAAGTTTCAAATTAATACATTTTTTAGGTATTCCATACATTGCCTAGATATTGTAAACAATACCCGATTACACAGATTGCCAGTAATATGTAAATTTGTAAAAATATAAAATAATTTATATAAAATCTTTTTATATTTTATTCTAGTATTAAGTTTAATGTTTAGTATTCTAGTTAAATGCTATGTTATTATACACATTTTACTAGATATGTTTTTGTGGTATTGTAGTATAAATAAAATTTCCCACAATTTTTTAAATCTGATATTGTAATAGTACTGCGGACTAAGAAAATGAAAGTATTTAAACTGTATTATCATGTTGTTTCTGGTATTTAAAAGTAGTTTTTAGAAAATGTGTTGAGTGAAAACGCTTTTCTGTATCTTTTCCTCACCACCAAGAAGACCAAGGTTGCCTTCATCTGTCAGTAAATTGTTATTTTTGCTTTATGCTGTGAATCACACACAGAGTAGAGTAGGTTGAGGAAATATGGAAACCTAGTGTTAAGACACTCCTATTCTCCATTGAAACACTTGCATGGCATGGCATTTTGATTTTAATTTATATATTTTTTTGAAAATTTATACTTCAATGATAGCATTTTTTTTCACTCATATATTATTCAGCAACTACTCTCTTAAAAGGCATTAAAACGCGACAATTGTGGGTTCAATTATCACTCGAGGGAATATAATATTTTATGTTTTGATATCCTTGCTCCGGTAAGGAGGTAAAGTGCGGCATTGAACTCCGCCACTCAATATGCAATGCCTCTAGAATTTGGCGAAAAGTGGGGAACAGAGTGTCTTAGTACTATGTTCCCTCTGCCTACCCTGCTATGTACGGAAAACAGTGTGAAAATGCATAAAAATCGCAAAGACTGACAATATTATTATGTAAATAATTGTTTTTAAAAACAAATAAGAGGTTTTTCTTAAGTGCCTATAAACTAGGTAACTAACTAGGTACGAATATGTATATGCATGCATATCTTGTAGAATCGATTTTAAATTATATGTTCTACTAGTATATTTTGTTAAATTTTAAATAATTATATAAAATTTTTAAAACATTTATTTATGAAATCGATAAATCGGCATAGCTGCACAGCATCAACAGCATTAAACTGTAAACGAGACCCACAAGCGGGACCCACAAGGGTTTGTTTCTTACTCGGAGAATAAAACATTTTCATTTCTTCTCTCTGGCAAAAAAACCAATGACGATGTTCAGTTCCACCACTCTCCGCGCAATGTCTCGAAAATTGAATTTTAATACTACATTACTGACTACCTACACCGTATGTGAAATACAGCATGCAGTTTATATTCCGTCGCGTTTATAAATAGTATTACAATTTATAATATACACACGTTGAAGTATAATTTTATCATAGGCAATCCACTTGGGTTCGTTGGTCACCAATATCAAGTCGAACCGATTCTTACGCCGCTGAGAAAATACAACTGTACGATGAAAAGAGTACCTTTAGTGAAGTATTTGATGAACAGTTAAGTTTCTGGTCACAACGTGGTTTATTTATATATTCAATATTATTGGTTAATTGGGCACTATATGCTTTGGAAATAATCTTTGTTTTTTTTAAAAAATAAAAACACTTATTTAAAAATATGACACCATAAAAAAAATATATTTTAGTTTCTTATGAGTTTCTATAACTATAGTAAAGTTGCAAAAGTTGTTGCAAAGTTGCAAAACTGTTAACAAATATAAGTCTTCATAAAATAAAATAAATATTAATTTTTATCTGGTTGTGGGGTCAAGGGTTGATGGTTGTTGAATGGTTTGGTGATGGTTAGGTGCCACGACTAATGCCTTAAAATATACTTGTTTATACATTTTTTTTAGTTATAAGTATAACGTAGACTTCTTTTTAAAATAAATATGTTTAGAAACATAAATATTCTTATGTTAAACTTCTAAAAAACGGTCTGCGCAACTTAACGCTATTCGGTACAGCCATGTACATGGCTGTATCATGTATTAGGCTGTATCATGATTGAATACGAGTAGATGCGAATTATCGGTCATATAAATTATTACCTCAAATGTGTCTCCTATGTAATATGTAATATGCCTCCAGAATTCGGCAGA
>FAPY01011709.1:220-14818 GCA_900067975.1 Heliconius heurippa | reverse complement strand
AGGAGACCATTGCAGACCAGTTCCTCTCACTGTTCAGCATATGTTTTCCGAAGTCGACTCTCATCATCTCCAAGCGAGGTAAAAAGGAGAGGAGAGCAACAAATATAAAACCTTGCTTTAAAGTGTAAATAATACACTGATTTGCTGCACGCAATTTTTTCACTGGTTTATAATGCTTCAAAGAACCTGCTGTGTTACAATCATAATAACTCGCCGTAACTAACGTAACAAAGCTATAAAGGTCATTACTGAATCTAAATGAATGAAATTAATAATGGCGGCTACATAGAATGATGAAGATAGAACAACATTCTCATTTATCTATTATCGAAGCGTCGTTTTTCTTTTGCAAATTCACGCTTTTACCTGCACCACGATAGTGAAGGATCTAGTGATGAGACATCCAGTTCACCAATTTTATGACAACGTTCATGTTCTGAGGAGCTCAACGTCGTGATTTGTTACTGGAACAAGGAAGCAACTAAGGCATGAAAATAATTAATTCCTCTGATGTTGCATCGAACCCACAACTGCGACGCGTACAATATTTGCACTTACACTGTGCCACGACTGCTTCTTTTTCCCATGCAGTACTTAATACTTTGGTATACCTTGTTTGCAGAGCACGCTGAAGCGGACTGCTTTTTTTGCTTTACAAATCTGATGGCTGAGATCCGGGATTTCTACATTCGCACCCTGGATGAGACGGAAGGCGGAATTTGTTATAAAATGAGCAAACTCAATGAGTGTGTGAAAAAAAAAGACCGCGCCATTTGGGACCATTTAGAAAAGCAAGAGTTGAGGCCCCAATATTATAGTTTTAGGTATTTTCTTATATAACATTTATTTGATTTCTTCGTCTGATTTCTCATGATCACACATAGATGTCAAATCTGAATAAAATTAGATTCTCCTCTATACCTTGTACATAATTAAAGATCTCTAATACAAACTTCTCTCAATTAACCAAATGTACTGAAGTGTATATGAATTTATGGCAGATAACTTAATTTTTTGTCCAACATTATTCCTTCAGTATAATAATTGTACTAAAATCTAATTACATCCGCTTCACGCTGTATCCCGCAAACAAGATGGTACGCAGAGGGATCCTAGTGTTAAAACACACCGTTCCCCCCTTTCTGCCGAATTTTGGAGGCATTCCGTGTTGAGTAGCGGAACTCAACGCGCGTTGCCTGGACAACACAGCGAATTTCATTTGCTCTAGCGCGGATCGAACCCACAACCAGCCGATTTTACAGTCACACTTTGTACCTTTGCACCACGGCTGGCCTCATTCATACATTCATTTATTTAAACATTAAATTGAATATCGATAAAAAAATATTTTTATTTACCTTTTAAATAAATATAAGTTATCATTCACTTTATTTTTTTTATTTTACAGATGGCTCACACTCTTATTGTCTCAAGAATTTTCGCTGCCGGATGTTGAAAGGATATGGGATTCATTGTTTGCAGATCCTCAAAGGTTTACCTTCCTCAATTATATTTGCTGTGCCATGATATTGTAAGTATATCGTTTGTTTTTATCTTTCCATAAGTGAAGTTAGTGTTAAAATACTCCTTTTTTTAAGTTTCAGTATGTTGCTTAGAAATGTTTAATTTATTGTTTCCGTGTTTTGCTTTCTATGTTTTATTTGTTTTACTTTCTTCTCAACTGTTGTTAAGTCTTTTGCTATTTTTGTTAGTTATTTTATATATGAATAAATTTCCATTCATTCTTAAAACTTTATTAAATTAAATATAAAAGAAAAAAAATCAACAAATAGGCTGTGCAAGTAGTCTGCCTGAAATAGGAACGAAACTGCAATGTATTTTTTTAAATAATTTGTGTATTTTACTTGTTTTGAGTATATTCTGTTTCTAGACTTAAGTCTATAATATCCAATAAATAAATATAGTTGTGCATGATTATGCACTTCCAGACTTCCGAAAAATAACAACAGTAAAAATAGTTGTAACTATTATTCACAAAACCATACACATTGAAATATGGTTTTTATTTTCAGATTAGTAAGAGATAATTTACTGAGTGGTGACTTCGCATCCAACGTAAAGCTACTACAGAATTTCCCTCCAATGGACGTGTCGTTGATATTAAACAAAGCAGTCGAAATATCTAGGAGATAAATGTTTTTTGTTTTTTTTTATCTATATAACGTTTTAAGGTTTGTATCGTAAATATTTACTTATAGACTTCAATCGAAAGTGTTCTGATAGAGATTTTAACTAAAAATTCAACATTTTTCTATGTAAACTTAGAATTTTTTAAATGTCCACTTTTAGTACAGGTTAAATTATATTAACGGGAAAAGTAAAAGTAAATTGATATCTTTATTGCAATAAGTACAAGTAGCATGAATATTTTTGATATTTAATTATATATTCTATATTAATTTAAGAACTAACTCTTTATATAACTATGGCCTATGAACATATCTTTACTTATTTACATCAAGGGTGTTGAGGATGTATGTTCAGTTTCGGATAATTTCAGCCACAGATATAGGATTCTTGAGAAATAATTTGTTTTTTAACATTCTTGTAACATTGTCAGCTACTTCTTCCTCCGGGCCGGCGCCTGCCTTCCTGCTTAACCTACTCCACTTGGTACGATCTGTAACGTGCTGGGTTGTAAAACCACCCTATTTTGTCAGCTATTTCGTTGTTTGTGTGTCTACTAATCGTTAGTCGGCTCGGTCAGGCAAAATCCAAAACTCGTAATTTACATTTAGATCCCACCAATATATCCGTAAATTCTATGGATAACTTTTATTTCGGATATATGATAGTTTCGGTTATGGAGATGTAACGAATGCTTAACATCCTTGATCGGCATAACACACACAGTCTGTTATTTTATCGCTAGAAATGATTTAGATTACATTATTTTTTTAGATCTTTTTAGACTTTACGTTATCTGTAATAGTAGTAATTGACATAGACAATAAGACATAACAGTTATTATTGATTTCATTTATCGACTTAATTATTATAAGAATGTAAATTAAATATAAATTTTAGAGACTAGTTATATAGTTTTATAATGTATACTAAAAACGTATGTAAGTCTATAAAAATACTGTCCTCGTGAACTGTTCACTTTACAAAATTACAACATAATTAAAATAAGGATGTAATATAAACCACTTAGTAATTTCTCATATAAAACACTTGGGCAATAATATTTATTTCTACGCCTGCGACAATATTGTTCAAATAATTTTGTGTAAGACAATATTACAGAATTAAAAGTACCTATACGTCATACACGACTTACGCTCTCCATATTATAATACTGTGTGTGTGTGACGTAATTTACTTACCTTAAATTACGTCATACATATTTTATTATTTTCTGAGTACTCTCTTATCCTGGCCACAGTTGCCCACATTTGTGACCTAAACCTATTGTGACGTCACATATTATGAAATTTTACACTTTGAAATAATTGATTTAAAATAGATGTGCCGAAGTAATGCAATGTGTAATATTTTTTATGTGTGACAAAATCACGAAATTTACGTTCCCTCCACCTTTTCATTTGTAACCTGTGATTTATGGATGTCTTCTAACTGAATCTTAGTAGTTTCCTGAAAGATCTCGGCATGTCTGGAACTATCATCAGTTTATTTCTAGAACGTGCTCTAAAGGCGGCGCTAGTAGAAGAGCATTTCGAATTTAGTGTCGATAGAGAGAGGAGATCAAATAGTAAACTAAACTAGCTTTTTAGTCCTAGCCAGAAATGATAATTGTCTTTATATTAATTAAATTAATATCTAATATTTAAATTAAAGAGAAGCATCCACCATCGGTCACATTCCAGGGTAACGTCTAATGATTATGTTTATATTGTCTCATAATAAAAAAAAACCTAGGGATATGAATCCCAGGATGTTGAATATTATTAATCAACTGTAAGTAATCTTAACCATAATGTTAATTATAAATAAAGATATAAATTAATAGTTTGACTTGAAATTTATTACGAACTTATTTGAAATAAAGTTTCATAATGACGGTTGGGTATATATTTAGATATAATTAGAATTAGTCCGCGCTTCTGTTTCTTCATTTCCTAGTACCTACATATTAAAAACATCTTAATTATCAATTACTGCTGTGGTGTGGTTACTTTTTATCCTATTTTTTGTGTAGTAATGATTATTTCAATGTTATGTATAGAAAATGTTGCACATCTTTCATTATAACATAAATTTAATTACTTTCATAATTTGTTTATTTATATTTTTTCGAATATGTAAATGTATATCCAAAATTAAATATAACATAAAAATAATATATGCATTATAATTTCATCTATTCCTTACTTTTACACAATATAATTTTTTCTCATCAATGTTATGTTACGTAAAAGGCGTTTTAGGGGTTATTGGCTCTTGATCTATTGGTTTTTCTAGACAACTTCATTTTATAAGATTTTATTATATATTTTTTAATTTAAACATCTTTTACCCGTGGCTGTGACAGGGGGAAATGAAGCCGGCAGACTAACACTGACCATTTCTCTAATTTTTTTTCAAAACAAACTCTCTTTTAAGCTCTGAACTCGAAAGTTACATCCATTAAGAGCAGGCAGTCAGTCATTACAAAAACCTTTTAGTCCATGTGTTTATTGATAATAATTACAACAGTGAATAACCGACAAAAATATCTATATTTTAAATTTTAGCCATAAACGAAACACCATTAATAATACACCATTATCCTTTATTATATTAGTAAATTCTTTATTTTCGTCGATTTTAATAAACATGCCAATAATATAAATCAAGTAAAAATAATAATGCAGACATGGATTCTATAAACAAAAACAATTCGTATTTAAATATTTAATATAAATAATTACAATGTAATCGATTTGTACATATTCATTGATTGATAATAATTATAGAAAGTAAATATTTTATACAAATATAATGTCATTTTTGATTTAGTATTCTGTTACACATCTAATACAATGTAAAGTATTGGAAACGAGAATATACTTAATTTTAGATCTAATATGAAGTAAAATTGAACTATTTTTAATGAAGCAAGCCGCCGCTTTCTCCTTTAACATATAGAACCTTAATGACAGTGTTTTATTAGCAAATAAAAAACATTATTAAGGAAATATATTTGACGTCATTGACACCGTGCACTATCAATCATTGAATTTTAATATCGTAGGATTATTTGTCCAAAGGTTTATGTGACGTGACGTGATTATAAAACGTCGTGGCAGTTTTTAGTGTAATGATCCAGATAAACCAGACTTTAAAAAATTATAATGGTTCTAATTTCCTATTTAATTTTTTCCCATATCAGTGAAAAAAAATGGATGCACAGATGCACACATCGTTATGTGAAGCTTAATATATTGGAGATGAAATATAAAAAATAGGAAACTGAATCAAAAAATAATGATATTATTAGGAGATCGAGCACCAAAACAAAATAAATTATGATTAAATGAAATAGAACAACATTTCACATTATGTATACTCTATATTTATATTGGGTTATGACCATAACTTTTGTGCCTAACGTATGCTCCATTTCTTACGAATGTATAGGGAATATTATAATATTATAATGAAAAATGTGTATGTTTGAAAACAATTAACTAGTTTAGAAAAATACTCTTAACAATTTCAAAATATTTTATACAATATAATATTGTATAGAGATATTTACATAAATTTAAATAATTTATATAACAAAAGAATTATACGTGACAAAAGTTGATGGTCACAACACTGTCAGCTTGAAATATTTATTTTTAAAAAGTTCAACTGTATCTAATTTTCTATAAGATTAGATAAAATAAATAATAACACATTATTAAGTCTAACATTTATGTGCATAGTTGGCAACATTCGGTGAAGCAACAACGGCGCGGAATACTTTAAAGGACTACCAAGCGACGCTGTATCTATGGACAGTCGTTGAAACCTATTGCACAAGACATTTTATAGTATAAGCGCAACGCGTTATGGTGTCACGCAAACACTTACATTTTGTTTTGGCTGGCCTTCAAAAATTGTTTTACATATTTACTCAAAACTTTATGTGTTCCTTAACACTAACAGAACAAAATAATTTAAAATTGAGTATTAAAGATTTCAATAAATTTGATTTACTATGCCAGCTCTCATATATGTCACAGTGACGATTTTGATGTGCTGGTTTGAATCATGCCTATATTCTCAGACACCATAACAAGTTGCGCCACTTATAATTATCCCTTTCGTCAAAATGTACTGATCCCTTATATAAAATGTAATGGTAAACATCACATCGTACTGACGGACTGACTTCATTTTCTCATTTCTTACACCTACAAACATAGTCTGGTTGGATTTAAAATAATTTAATTTGTTAAATAATTATCAATAACGAATAACCTGAATAATAAATCGTCTTAAATATTACTTTTCTATTTGCCTATCTACTTAAGGAAACATCCATTCACAAGGGAACCTAATCTCATATAAATTTTTCACATTTTCTTAAAAAATCCTATCGAGCCTTGTTCTTAGCCTTCTCATTTTGTCATTTCGAGTACATACCTATCTATAACCATATTATTAATTGATTTATATAATTCTATTATAGCACTATTGTTACAATTAAAGATTTTTAAAATTGTTGAAATATTAGGTAATGTAGTAACAATTTATACAGTAAGTCTGTTCACTATTCATAATGACATGTTAGGACATCTTAAATCTTGTTCAAAATAAACAAGCACCCTCCTTGGCCGAATAGTTTATAACAAACTGACTTGGCAAGTGCAATATGAAAGATTAAGCTACACATAATTATATGGTGATGGAACAAATACAGTTATATTTTGTAAATAGTATATACTGGACACTTGGGTAGCTAGCAATGAAAATGTATTTTACAGTCTAAGTGTCATATTCATTTAGGTATACGGGTTACTCTCAAATACTATGGAGGTGCTATGTCTATATTGATTAAGCAGTCTTAGTCCAACGAGTCCTATATTTATATAACCATACTAAAACCGAATAAACGAGATCATTACTGCTTTTATATATCAGTACAACCTTCATAACAGCTGACAGTATCCCAGAGATGAATATGAGGTCTTTTGTAAGCATGCATAGGTAGATAAAAAAAAGTATGCACATTACTATCACTTATATCCCCTAAGCACTAGGTAAAATTAATATATTTTAAGGATTATAATACTTTTTATAAATAAACATATAAAAAATATACATTTAAATTATGTTTTAAACATTATTCAACATATAATTAAATCAGTAACAGTCACGAAATAAATTATAATTGAATCATTTGAAATTTTTAAATATAACACTGTATTTAATATTTTTCCTTTCTCTTTTCAATAAATAGCTTTTGTTGTAGTTTTATACTGCAGCAATCCTGCTGAGATTCTCTTTGATGTATGTAATGATGATCAATATAAATACTTTGGTGGGCTTTTACAAATTTGTGTTAAATTTCACCAGACTAGCTAATCAATGTATGTTTATACCCTCCACAAAATCAATACAATCATTATAAATACTCATAGAACAAATTAATAACAGATAAAACAAAAAAGTTACAATTATAAATTATGTAACCCTAAATAATATTAAAAAAAAACATGTTAAAATGTAGAAGTATGATGCAAAGTATAGACAGAAATGTGATGTTGTTTGCAGCGCGAATGAACACATATAATGGATATACTTGATGGTACTTCTTGTAGTGGAACATGGGAAGTGATGTAGCACCGACTAAACACCGAAGTGGGGGGTTATGCTAATAAAGTGAAGCGTAGCGTTACCGGCGTAGGTAAATTACTGGATGACACAGCATTTGCACTTTTGCTTCTTCTTGATAGTAACATGTTCAGGCTGCAGAGGTTCCTGGGGGGGCGAGCGCTGAACTTCCACTTGCCCCGAGCGCACTTCCGGCACAGCAACACCATTCTTTGTGCCGTTACTCTTTGGGGTGGTCTGCTGTACTGGGCTAGACTTCGTCTGTGCAGGAGGACTAGCCTGTGTTAAATAATTATTTTAATTAGAGTAACAAATTATCAATTGTGGTGATTTACTATTAATTACAAATGAGACGGATTTGCCGCAATAGCACAGCATCTGATTATAAACATGATGGTTGCAGGTTTGATTCACAATTATTTTCTTTCACCCAGTAACAAAACAAAGCGCGCCATTAGAATCCTCTGCACACAAAATCTCGAGAAATGGGCGGGGCGTGCGGGACATCTGTTCTGTCTGCCTAACCTGCTTCATGCGGGCTGCGTGAAGCAGGGTAATCGGCGTGAAAAAGAGAAAAATATAAAGAGTTAATATAAAATGTCTTTATAAATACAATAAGCACATACATTAACATTGTTTGCGTGAACTTTCTCCTCTTTTTCATCGGAAATCGGCGACTGGCTCACAACAGGTGGAGTTGGTGTGATTGGTTTACCTCCCTTAATTAAGGAGACAATCTCATCGGCTTCGCGGCTTAGGTCGCCATCCGGACGGAAAGGGTTGTCCCATCCACTTTCAGTACTGAAAATTATAAGTCATGTGTAAATTATTATTGTATGCCCTATGTGGTGGTTGATAGACAATATATATTGTGTGACAAAAGTAACTCTCCCGTATATCAAACTATACTGAAGAAATAATTTTATATGTTCTACAATCATTGTATGGATTACTTCGACTGTCATCTTCTAGCTTGTGAGAACTATCTAACTATTGAAATTTTATGTTTATTCATGTATTCTACATTCTCATTCTTCATGTATTCTGTATATTTCATTAATTAATTTTATTATTTACTTAATCAATATAAATTTATTAAAAAAAATGTTGGCACTCTGTTCAAAAGTAGTCAAAAACGTAAATGGGCAACATACCATTGACTGAAGCAACTAAGGTCACTAAATATTTCCATACATATTATAGGTGAGTACAATATACAACAATGCAATGTTGTAACAAACTATTCTGCTTTAGATAATATTACATCACCTCTCTATTATCTATATATAGTATATTCATCAGAATAAAACATTTACCAATGTGCAATTTAATATCTTATTAATTTAATATGTAAGTTTTGCATAAACATATATATATAATTTGTTTTTTCAATTATTTTTTTAAGTTATATATTTTTTTAGAAAACCTATAAAAATTTTAATGTTCAGTACATTAAAATTTAATAATTGAAATCAGCACTTCTTTGAAACCATCCAATTCCGATGAGCACTAAGCCATGTTCTTATCAAGCTGTGTTGAAATTCTTATTTATTTATTTTATTGTTTTTATTATTTATAACAAATTATTTAGGTTGTTAGCATCTCATTAGAGAGAGATCACAAATTTTCGCTATCCAAAGATATATGCTCAGAATTCTAAATAGACAAGACAGAATGCTATATATTAAATATTTAAAAAAAATTTTTTTGGAAAACAAAATAAAACAAAAATTTAAATATATGAAACTTTGAAGTTTTACTTTAACTATAGGTACCTGATCTGCCTGTTGTACATGGTGTGGTCTGCCATATCTACGTTAGCAGCAGCTGAGAGCAAATCAGCGTATAATATGTGTGAGTCAGACTGTACAGGTGGCGGGGACAGACACTGCGGCCGCGCCCCTTGGTAGAAAGACACACGAACTTTTGAACGCTCCGAACTGAAACCACCATAAATAATACAGAGTCAATATAATGTATATGAAACAGCATTTTGAATATTAGAATATTAGATTATCAAAATGATAATAAATCATATCAAGAAAAAAATATGAATAAGCAAATTTCTAAAGGTAATACTTATGACAGAAGGTATTATATACATTGTTTTAGATAATATACCACTTTTCAAACAATTGATTGATAATTATCATTCGCATAAATACAGTTATGTAACATTTGCTTTGCATTCATGGCGCATTAGCAAAACTAACACATGCATATGTTAACATTGTAAATAATTTAGCAGCTCTGGATCTTTTTATAGGAGATGACTGCACTTTCCACCTACATTTAATAATAAACAAACATCTTGGTGATTATATGTTTTAATTAAGTGTAATTTTGCTATCCACTCAACACACTCTTGTAAAAATGATGTGAATATGAAATGGAAGCTGACATAACTTCCACTTGTCATCATAGTTAGCAAGGCTAGCATAAATGGCACCCACACATTTGGATATATGAAGAAGGTCATTCTTATAATGAACTTATGACATCAGACAATTTAAGGAGTTGTTACTTTAATATAAGTAGTAAATAAAGGTTTTTTATGTTCATTGTTATGATAAATAACAAAAAAATATTTTAATATCTATGTATTGTCTTTTAATTACTATGATAAAAAACTAAAATAGGACACTATAAAAGTGGTTTATTTAATCTTAATTATATCTTATATATGGCATGTCATGCTAAGCAAGAGAAGTTAATTTTGGTAATAAAGAGTAAAAGACGTAAAAGTTGTATATTTTTGGTTCCAAATATTGGAATGTTAAAAATATAGGTGTGACTCTATAAAGCTGAAAGTCTGTTCAATGACAAAAAAATATAAAAATGGAACATATTCTCATCGTATGTCTCATGTGTTGGCAAAAAATAAAATTTATCAAAATAAATATGAAAGCAATGACGCTCAGCAAAACGGCCTTGTAGCGGAGCACAGGGCGGATCCTCGATTTAGGGTTACGATCGGTGATAGTGAATTTTATAAATAGAAGATGCCAAATTCTATGCCAATATTGTTTACCACTCGTATATACATGGAGGATTCTGACCTTGAGATGCAAATTACTGGATAGAATTAAAAATCGTTTATGTTTATAATTCATTTTTGATTCGTGACGTCATACCATCATTTTATCCCTGTGATTATATTTTATTCGCTACAGCTCTTTTATCCATATGAATAGCTTGGGCCCTTAATGAAAAGTATTGTTATGATTTTTTATGTTTTATAGAAAATAGAAGATATTCGGCAAGTGAATTCATAGTGCGCAACATAACAAGTGACGTGAGCTAGTAAATAACATACCTTATAAGAAATATTCACAATTATTGGCGTTCGCCAACATCGGAAACCACACACTAAAGTGCACTTTACAAAAATCGATAAATGATTCCAGTTTAAATTAAAAACATTAGCTTAAATTGCACAATATGACCAGATTCGCTCAGCGGTTCACAACAGTGTACAGTTCCACTGCGTTCACAACATCGATCTCGGAAGTCGCGATCGCGCGCGGCCGTGGCGAATGGAGCGAAGCGGGCGGAGCACAGTCGTGCCAACCTAGTGACGTACTTACCATTCACGAACACGATTCACGATTCTTGTTCAATCTCGATAATTTTAATCGGGTTCGTTCTCACCAATTTACTATTATTTTAAAATAAAGTTTTGTAAGTATTTATTTGCGTTTTATTTATTTATATGGTATGATATTGCTGTTTTTTATTATATTAAGTTTATATGTTGTTTTCGAATAATGTGTGAAATGTATGAATTAGTAATCGATTATATAGAAGTAACAACTTGTTATGCAAAACAGGTATGCAATATTTATATCAGCGTTGCCTGATTTTTTCTCGCTGAAAAGCGGGATTTTTGAATATTTTAAGGAAAAAAGCGGGAGTCTTTCGCCAAAAACGAGACAAAAAAAATTAGATTTCATTTATTATTTATCCTTTTTTGTGAGTTTTAAATAAAGCTTCCAATAGTGATAGATATAAACATAAAATGTTTTTTTTTTAATATAAAAACGTCACCATACTTAAACGATATTGTTTTGGTTTACCATATTATGTAAGGCAGTTAAGTCTTCAGAATATACGTTACTTACGAATATACTTATTTGTATTTCTATTAAATGAAATGAATTATTAGTAAGTAATTAAAACTTTAAGGTAACAATAAAGTTGTTTCACACTACGCGGAATTATCCGTGAAAAGCGGGACAATGCCCGGCCTATAGGGACATTTAATTTTTGGGCTAAAAATCGGGACGTCCCGCCAAAATCGGGGCATCTAGCAACGCTGACTTATGTCTTGAGTTAAAACAAGTAAATTCTGATGACAAATCACTATGTTCTTCACTTAAACTTTATTTATTTTTTTAATTTATTACTATCAAATAAACTTTTAGGTTTTAGGTCAACATAAAAAAATTGAAATTATTTTTTTGTATAAAATTGTTATGGAGGTATAATAGATATATTCTTTCTAAATATTGTCATTTTTTCATATAAAATCAATTGATGCCATAATCTACAGTAATGTCTATCCTTACGCTTTGTCTTATAAGAGCGGGGAAATGAAAATAAATTAAAGATAATCTAGAATCCTTTCCCAGGATGAGAAAGAATCTACAACCATCGCATTTACCACAACACAAAACGTGTTTTTCTAATAATTTTTATTTTTAGATAAAATCTACTACATAAGTATTGTAGTATATAAAATGTCCATCAATATTTTCCATTTTTTTAATTAATGTCGCTTGGGAACATTATATTATAATATAAAAATAAGTTAAATGCCACCGTTTCTCAAAATAAAGTTACGGTAACACTTTAAACCGCTACTTTTATGCGAAATTCGCGGAAGGACCTTACGCAGTTGACATGAAGTTTGTATTGTGCTATCAGGAGATCATGAAACTTGCACTATAATTGCTCGTGGAATGTTTTGAGATAACATGGTGTTATGATTAAAAAATGTGAACATTTTTTGTAATTTCCGTATTTTTAAGGCTATAGAAAATTTTGTTATTTATTCTATTGCGTTCTATTTTCCTCCCATTTAAATTTAAAGTTTTAAAGTACCATACTTACTATGAAATGTTTAATTATAAAATAACTATAATTTAAATTTAATTTTATCGTTTTAAGGCTTGGTTAACAATGGACCTAAACTAATATGGAATTAACTATTGAGCATATTCTATGAAATTCTTTGATTACACCTATATTTTACAACGATAGTAATCGTTTAACTTTTAGGAAAATATCATCATATAAAAATACGTCGTTTGACTTAACTTATACGTGACTGCTAATTTCCGTCTTACTCGTTTAACTAAACGAGTAAGACGGAAATAACAGAACGACTTTTAATATTCTTCTGCTGTTCGCTTGTCAATGAGCAAGAAAACACGAGGTGAGGGAGGGCAGTCACGTATAAAAATTTAGCGACAAAAAACTGTTAGTCCAGACTAAAAGCTATGTGTAAATTTTATATAAATATTTTTTACTTTTTTGCTGGTTAAATAAACAAATCTAATATTTTCTATAACAAAATACCGAAGTTACTTAAAGCTATTTACGAAGTTATTAAGAATACTTATTTCTATAAAAAAATATTGTTATTTATTACCTGTTACGTAACGTGTAACTGATAGACAGTATGTACGGTTATACATTATCATAACCACAACATAAACAAAGTATCCATTTGGTATTGCAATTATAATCCACAAATAATCCTTCCCTAAGATTAAACAATAATGGCTATAAATATATTTAGATTTGTAGCAATATAATATTTATATACTTTCTCTATATATTATAATACTGTTTTTAATCTTCATTGCAAACATAAAATACCTAAGAAAAATGTATCCTATATATACTCTTATACTAAAAATTTTTGGCTCTTGAATCGTCATATAATATGGGAAGAAATGAAAATTATGGCTTCATGCTCTTAAAAAAATATATACGACTATATTACTGTAAAAATATTAAAATTATGGAAATTAATCTAAATACATAAGATTCATAGATATATTGAACTCCATAGTATTAAATAATGGTCATAAAAATATCTAGTTATAGATACTCACATCAGGGAAGCGTGTATATAAAACATAATGAAAAACCTATTTAATATAAATTATTCATAATTCGCCAACTGATTCTAGTGAAAATAAATAAGACATACTCATGAAAAGAACATAACGTACTCGTCTTCGACGGGCGTATACGGGAATGCAGTTTCGTGGAACTTTGGAGGCGGGCTGCTCTCTGGTTCCTCCTGAAGTGGACTTTCGTAGATCAGCGTCTCCACCATAGACCCCTTCGAACTCCCAAAGGATACCCTGCAAAATAACATATATTAATATTTTCTTAAATAAGTAGCATTTTAGTGAACAATTAACTGCACAAATTAACTTTACTAATAATCCTAAGAACTAAGAGATGTTCTTACAATACATCCGTATATGTTAAAGATTTTATAGGCCCAGTGAAAAGCTCGGCTATGGTGAATCGCACAATTCAATAACATGACACTACCTTATTTGCTCTTAGAACTTCTAATAAGGACACAGTATTCAAATGAAGTTTTAAGATTTAAAGATTTCTTTAATGTTATCAACGAAAATTACATCAAAATCAGTGCTGTCTTTGTTATTTTTCGAAACACATCTTTTTATTACGTAACACACGTTTTGGGTACGTAAGGTTATATTGTAAATGATAAGATTTTTAGTTGTCGAACGTTAAATGTCGTAAAGAGATATGTTCTCC
>FAPY01011707.1:2628-15069 GCA_900067975.1 Heliconius heurippa | reverse complement strand
TATTTTCATTTCCTCGCTCTTGAACCAGCAATGCGTAGCGTTGAGATCCGCAATTCAACACGCAATGCCTCGAGAATTCGGCGGAGAGTGGGGAACAGAAGTTTACTTATAAGAACGGTGTTTTTTAACAGTGTGTTCCCAGGTTCCTTCTGCCTATCCTGCTATGTGCGGAATTCAGCGTGATGCTAAAAAATATGTACATTATAATATTATACACGACGACGACATTTAACAAATAGACTATCGACTATCTATTTGTTAAAACAGTACTAAAAATTAAAAATATTTATAGAGCTGGGTAAAAAACGTATGCGTTTATCATAAAGGTGTGTAATTCTACATAAATAATTCATCGCATGTACATATTTCGAAAAAAGTTTAGTGCGGAATTACACATCACAAACGATAAATTTCCATCATTGAATTGAAGTAAATTCATATTTTTTATATAAAATATATTGTGTTTTCAATTTAAAAGGCGAGTCTCTACTTGTCAACTTCTTTCCGTTATTTCTTTTCCATTTCAGCTTTTACATCCAATATTATAGTAAATATTTATAAGTATAGTGAGGCCAGTCATGGCACAGAGACACAAGCGTGTAAATGGCTGTAAAGGCGATAGATTGTGGGTTTGATTCGCATTTGAAGAAATTAAATATTTACTATTTCCATTTCGTCACTATGGTTTAGTCTCCAGAATTCAGCAAAATTGGAGAAATAAATGTTATACATACCCTAATACCTGCGTGATACAACGTAAAACTGAAATATTTACAAATACCTACACATATTAACATAACCTACCTACCTACCTAATATAATATCGAACCGGCTACCAACGTCCCACATACCTGTACATGTCCCTATATTTTGTATCGCTGATTGAACCAGTTAGAAAGCAATACAAGGCTTTGATTAAGTAGTTGTTGTAAAACGCAAAAGCAATCATCCGCAAAACCAATAAGAACGTTTATGCCGGGAACGAGGCATGCCTCACTTTACATTTTCTTACCTTTTACCATTGAACTTAGAATATTATATACAAATGGCATCGTTGTCAATATTTGCTGAAAATTAGATCTCATTTTTAAAATAATTAATTAAATCTTTCTATATAGCTAGGACATGGCCACGTTACTAAAATATAAATAAATTCCTATAGGATGTCGTATAATAAGAATGTATTCTTAGCTGAAAAATTAAAGAATACTATTATATACATATATATACTATAGTATTCTTTAATTTGTTCATTTTGTTTACCATGAAAATAGTTCCAGAGACACAAGCGTGTGTGGATTCGATTTCCACTCAAGAAAGGTAAATCTTTACTATTTTCATTTCTTTGCTTTGGTGCCGAAGTGAAAGCGCGGCGTTGAGTTTCGCCATTCAACACTCAGTCTCTACAAAACGGAGGATCGTATCACTAGGTTTCTGCCTAACCTGCTGTGCGTGAGATACAGCCGTGAACCAAACGTGAAAAAAAAATAAACTTGATGAGTTTTCTAAATTGCTCTGTGGCACGTACCATATCAAAAGCATTAAGAATTAACGGCGTTGAATGCTCGATCGGTTTCGTTCAATTAGACGGAAAATTTCTGACACATCAGCCATGTACTCGTATATACGGTATAGGTACCTTGGAGGTACCTTGGAGGTGCCTTGGACTAGTGTGCGCTATTATGAAAATTAATGTTATGTCGCCTTCATGGTGCAGTGGAATTTGTTAGTCAACACCGACTTCACTTTGATTGTGATTGTTGGTTCAAATATAGACGGCTTGTATTAATAAATATAGGTACCTCATAGTAATATTGTAAACGTGAATGTAAGTTTGTTTGTAACGCTTTCACGCCAAAACTACTAAATCGACTGTTATGAATCTTTGTACACATAATTTTAGAGGTTTTAGAAAGGATATAGGATATTTATTAAAATAAATTTAAGTGAATGATTTGAGTCTCTGGGTTTATTATAAAGCGTTATAGAGTGACCACAGACAGTTTAGAAACTATATTAGAAATTTATTGAAAATAAAGAATAATTTCTCAGTTTGTAGGTACCATTCTTAAGTTATTTCACATACAAGAGAAATAAAAAGATAAGATTAGATAGATCATTAAAAAGCAAGCCTAAAACACTTTTGTTAACGACTGTACACCAGAGCGATTGAATACGTCGTTGAAACCAAATATGGCGGCAAATTATTAGCATAGCATACCTGAGTTTGTGGCTAGAAATTTTGTAATGGTTGCCTAATCATTATAACCTCTTGTACCGAAATAAAGGGTTTGCCTACTTAAACAAAGATTGTTTTTTTAGGTTCACACTGTATTCCGCATATAGCAGAACAGGCAGAGGGAACCTAGGAACCTATTGTTTCCTGTTTCTTTATTTTTTTAATTAAGTATACCTACTCGTATACATATTATATATTACTTGTAGCTATTTCATGAATACCTACAACAACATACAACTAGAAACATTTTTATTGCTATTGCAAGTATTAATTTATTAACCTTCTCGAGGCATTTTTGGTTAAATGTCGGAAAAAATACACCTTACAGTGAATTCCTTTGGATTAAATTGTTTTGATGCTTACTTGAAAACAAAATCCGCATAAGCTTTTAGTTTAAATATAGTTAAAAATTGTATAGAAACTCAAAAATCAGTTAAATATAAAATTAAATTTTACAACTCTCGTACCCGTTCCGATTTTATAACATAAAATTATGAATTTATTCTATCACCAATGCTGTAAACATAAAATTTTCTGTAAAGTAAATTAGTTCGTTTACCTCGGAATTATATTTTCAAACACTATATGCAGTTTTTTACATATTCATATAAAATTGTACCTACTTTATTGTGTAGAAGGGCACCCTGGATCAAATTTTAATTGAATATCAGTATTTTTCCTTTTAACTCCGAAATCAACTAAACGTCTATCAGAGTGGGAAAATGAAAATAATTCACTCTCCCGAGACCACAGCCGTCGCGTTCATAACCAAAAGCGGGACTGCTTTTGGTTATGAACACGCTGGCCTAACTATTTCTAAACTATTAATACGTACCTATAAGTAATACTGTACTAATATATAGTATATATATTTAAAAAAACATATATATTTTTTAAACAACTATTCTATAGCGATTGCCTAATATATTTTATAACAAATCTAACCTACGGTTAAATGGACCGTCCCAAATTTTTTATCGGCATTCTCATTAAGCTTTCATCCTGCCACATGAGATCAACTTGACAAGTGGAATCACACATTGATATACCTTAATCGAAATCGGTTCAGTGATTCAGATTATTGGTGTACATGGTAAGTGTTGTAAATAACACTAGACACGGCTAGTGGTTTTACTCGAGAACACTGTCGCTTATAGCAGGGCGGAGGGAACCTAATGTTAAAACACTCCGTTCCCCACTCGAGATAAATATTATAGAACTTTGTCAAATAGTGTGGCTTTTACTAAATTATTTTGTAGAACGGGATGTTTATAGGTTCTAATCTAAGTAGGGGAATTTTTAAACATAATTATAATATATTAATTACTCCGTATCGTAAAATGATACTTTTCCTATTCTTTAACTTCCGTCTTAAGCAAATATTTAAAGAATGACGTAAGCGTTGATTGATACCTGGAAAAAATATATAGGTATATCTTTAGCTGTCTAATTCTTAATGTCTCTATGTCTAGTATTAATGTCTAGATAGGTAATTCTTAATGTCCAGATAGTCAAAACAAAGGGTAACTAAATACTATATAAACTTATTATTTTAAGACATAGAAAAGCAAAAAGGGATAATTTAAATTTATAAATATTATAATAAGCATAGAGATAGGCAAGAGTGTTATATACCGCTTGGCGTGCCTTTCTCTATTACTATAGGTAAAGAAGCTTTGCAATATTATAAGTACAACGAACAATCCACATGTGGCTTCTCCCGCTTAATTTTTATTATCGCCAAATTATACATTATCTATATATAAATTATTCCCCAGGTGCTTTTCTGATATATATGCTATATTACTGTAAAGTTTTATCCAAATCCATTCAGTAGTTTGGCGAGAAAGTGGAACAAACATCCTCACAAACTATCACATACTTATATAATATTAGTAGGGTGAGGCTAAAATACGATTAGGCACTTCAACCAAAAGGTTTTCAACTAACACCTTTTATATATATTTTCGTATATAATATGCAAATTACACAGAAGACATATGCAGGGTAGAGCCATGGCCAAGCAATGCTCCAGGACTTACTTAATAAAATCTTTTTACCTTTTTATAATTCTTAAGATATTAATCAATTGAATTTTATTTCTTTTTACTGCATCAAGTATCTATCTTCTTATATATTAAAGACTAAAATATATTTATTAACAGAATTCTGCTTATTTATCTGCTAATATAATAGTGGAGAACTACATACTACAGCTTACAGCTTATAGCTTTTTACAGTCATAATATATAATAATTATAAAAATATAGTACAGTAAAGAAAATTTCAAATTTAATTTTTAAAATTTATAACTACTACGTACTTACTAACAGGTAGATATTACTTATATTAAAATAGTTATGGAACTAGAACAGAATGTTAGTTGTTTATATTCATATATAAAACTTATAAATATGAAAGTAAATATTTCTATCAATACATGAGTACTATATATAAAACATTAATTTTATCGAAATTGTCTTTTTTATATAGGTAGATACAAATAATTTTATTAAGAGACGGCGGCGGTGGCTATTCTGTATTAATTTCTCTATCTCGATGACATACGTTAATTTTACCTACAAAAAAATTTCATATATTTTGTATATATTTTTGTATTTCTAGTATAATAAAAAATTACAATTTTAGTAAAATTAAGTATAAAAACTTAAAAATAATGTTTAAAATATAGCCTGATATGGCTTAAAATGATCCGTTAAGCATTTTTTTTTCAAACACCAATTGTTTTCCAATATAAAACTGTACACGATTCGAATTCACTACCCGACTAGACAAGTACAAAAAAAAATACACCGTAATAAGTTTCTTCCCACAATATAACTCTTAGTAGACAAGCAAAATTATTCAATAAAATTGTATAAACAAAAAAACATAGTCTTTTAATATAGGCGAAAATATAATTACTAAATGAGATTGAATGCGTACTATTTTACAACCGTGGCAAATGGCCATAAATAAAAAATATGGCTCTAACTTGAAGAAGTCTTAAAATATGTATTCTTGAACTGATTGCTAAATTATTATTTATATAAACTAATAAATAGCGCTTATATATGTTCATATAAATAAATAGATAGAAAATTTTGAAATATATAATACCTATATTTTATATTTGTATAAAAAAATCAACTAATTTATCGGCCTATTCATCTTAAAACTATAATACAATAGGATGTTTCTTTTAAAAAGCAAAGTAATACAAATAATTTAACAGCTACCTATATATAAGTAATAAAAGTCTGTTTGTAAATATTAATAGTTACTATTAAGATAAATATAAAAGAATATGTACTTAATTGAATAAATTTAAATTATTATTAATTGTAAAACCAATACCGTCGGTCAGCGTTACACGATAATGATTGCTTATTTTAAACTACAATTGTTATTTTAATTATTAGCCAAACCTATACCTATATACTTTTATACACCTTTTATTTTAGTTTTTGTATGTATATAAAATTTTATTAACATATTATTTTGTATATTAACAGAGGCAAGAAGTAATTATTTTCAATTCGTAAACTCTACATTTTTATATAACATACAAAACAAATATTCATTAATGTATGAAACAAGTGCCTCTTTAACGTTAATTTTAAATAAGCAATTTTATTAAATAACACATTCAATCTCAACTTATGACAATGTAAAAAAACTAATTAATGATGACATAATAAGAATGCAGTGAAGTACATCTAACGAACGTAACTGACCTGCGAGGCAGACGGGTACGAATAGCCGAACTGTGCGTACGCTGCCATAGGGACGATCATAAGGGCGGTTTCACACAACACTGTCTCTGAAAGTCTATCCACGGACGGTATTTACTCTATGTATGAAAAATAAAGTTATTTTTTATCACAGTTGTTTGTATGCGCGGCGGCTGCGCGGCGCAGCCATCCTGCGCGTCAAGGAGCCGGCGCTATCATGCCTTGGTACGGCACACCTTCACTCTTCCGTTTCTCAACACAGACTGGCGCGCGCCAGAAATTACACGCCCCTCCGCCGTAGGATAGAGCGATTTAAGCCCCACCCAAAAGGCGGGGTTTGCGCCTTTCAGCCAATCGGGGCTTTCATTTTCTGCCCTTCCCAAAATTCCGTTTGGAAATACGTTCACCTATTGGCCTATTTATCCCCTCTACCGCCAGACCACGCCCACTCAAACGACGCCGCCTTTCCCAGGGTGGGGGAAAGCGGCAGTCGGCCTGACTTGTTCATGTTTATGGGTTTTCGTCGAGACAGTCGCGAGGTACAAACAAATTTTTATAGGCAAAAAATGGCTTGACTGGGGACAAGATGTTCACCTTGTCAGATTTCCGAAGCGCCGAAACGAAAATTATTATTTTTTATTTCCGTTCAATTACGTACATTTCTATTGATACTCTCTTTTTATTTTTATATGAACTCGGTGCCTTATGTGGTAAATGGTTTAGAGGTTGGTATTTATGCAAACATAATGACTATTTTCATATTTTGTGCAATATTTACAGTTTTGGCATACCTAATGAGTTGTTTATTATTTACGCGTTTTACACAGCTTTTTTCATGAAAGACAAGGATGGAAGGAGCCCCGCATCCCGCAAATACCAGAGTAGAGGGAACCAAGTGTTAAGATACTCCGTTCCGCTGAATTATCGTGGGAATCGAACCCACAACCGCCGCGTTACAGTCACACGCTTGTGCTCCTAGGCGACGACGCCCTCATAATTATATAATATCTAGTATTTTTTATTTGTTGTTAAATAATAAAATTATGAAAACTAACTTTTTATCCTCCACAGCAGGGTGGACAAGCAAGGCAGGGCAGAAAGTGTCAAGACAACCGGCTCACAGCTCTCTGTTCGAATTCGAGACATAGGTATAAGTATGGAGAAAGGAAAAAAATTGAAATATAATCATTCCCACGAGCAGGAACCAAACTTAAGCCATCGTGTTGCGTACAATGTCGAAATTGATAGGTGCATGTAAAAAATAACCCCTCCATTTTACTATATATTTATAACTTATTGTGTACAGAATATATTTTAGCAAGTTAATTTAGGACAATCGAGTTAAAGACGAGTCCATCATGGCGTAGTAGAGCAAGCAGTATCTGACTCTAGGTGCGATATTTGTCAATTCTATCCTCGCGCGAGGGAATGATTGGTATTTCAATTATGTCCATTTCCCCGCTCTGGCATATAAAGTTCGGCGTTGAGTTCCGCAACTCTAGACGCAATGTCTCAAAAAATAGACAGTGTTTGGAGAACGGAGATTCTTTACACTAATTCCCTCTACACACACACACACTAGTATACTATAGTCTACACTTCTATGCGGGAAAAACTGTGAAGCTTTTTTTTTATAAGAACTTCAAGATAGAGCTATCTTAAAGCTTTGGTATTTAATAGTAAAATGTTTCATATTATAATGGAAAAAATAAAGCAGGCTAAAAATATTATTGCGGAAAATTTAAATCTATTAAATAATTTAAAAGAAAAATATTTTCGGGAAGTGTAATAAATTACTTAGGTATATCTCTAAATATTTAGAGCAGACAGATGACAAATATCAGTTTTAGTTGAATATATGAGGGCAAGAGACAGCTGAGCCGTTTTAGTTAAATGCGGGTGGACTCGCAAAAACTATCTATCTATATATCTATATCTATATCTATTTTTATATACAATTATATAAAAGAGTACAAAAATCAGTTTTGTAGATAAAAGATTTAAACAATAATAAATTTTGCCTGTTAGAATATCGATAACAGAAGAGATACAATCGCTCTGCAGAATATACTTATGTTGTCTATTTGTTATTTATTATTTATTATCTATATATGTATATATATTAATGAAATTATTACATATAGGTAATACAAAAACTACGTACAAGACACCAAACGTACGTACTTATTAAAAAAACTCACTAGGTGTCACTATGACTGTAAGCTGTGAACATATTATATTAAGAATACGAACGCAATTAATTTTATTAAACAAATAATCGGGTAAAACTGCGGGCTTGTCGCTAGTATTTATATCTATACATATATTTTCTTTTCTTATCGTGCCTCTTATCATATGGTGTTACCTACTTTCAGATTTCTACTGGTAAAGATTGAATATTCAAAAAATAAATACAATATTTACTTCCTCTCTTAGAAGGAACTAAGGATAAAATAACTATTTTCTTTTCATCGTTAATTTCTAAAATTAAAATACTGATACACTATTTTCACTTTTCATATAATTTTAGTATTTGTCCGAGTGTGCAACACAGTGGAGTAATTTAGTATTGGTAGAGACTAGAGGGACCCCACACACATCTACCGCACATAACAGGATAGGCAGAGGGAACCTAGCGTTAAGTTCGTTCTTACTTCGCTCTCACTCCCCACTTTCTGTCGTATTCTCAACCTCAACGGCGCGCCTCGTTACCATAGCGAATAAATGAAAATATTCAATATTTAATTTCTTTCGCCCTCTTGTGCCCCAGAGCCACGACTAGCCTCAAAATTTATAAATATAATTAAATGATACTTTAAATATTATTTAGAACATATTATTGCATTTTCAAAGAAAACATGATTTTAATTAATAATACCTAACCAAAAGGATATTTTTCACTAAAAGGAAATCACGTGCACGCCGCGGGCGAAACAGTTCGCTCGTATTCGTTATTTATGTAACTAATATACAATGAGTTTTTAATTGTATTTAGAGTACAAGATACTTAACGGCCTTAAACACAACATAAGAAGCTTTTAAATACTGCTTTTATCGCTTATAATGACCACTCGACAGGTGTTGGTTCAAATTTATTCGTTATTTTAAACATTATTTCCTTTAACCACCAATTTGTGTGTATTGCCAGTGTTTTTTTTTTTTCAGACACATTTTTTTATATTGTTTTTTAAAAAAAAAACAATATAAAAGAAAAAGAAAAATTCTTATAAACCTATAAATTCCTCAAATAAAATTATCACAAATATATACGACATTTTAAATGTTTGTAATAATTATTTAAATTCTTGTTCGAATAAACATATTGATTTAGTCTTAATTAGTTCTTAAAATATATAAGTGAAATACTTGTAGAATAGCAAGAAGCATAGTTTATATATTATACTGGTAATATATTGACTATTAAATACAAGGACCGCCCGTGGCTTTACTCAGTGTGCGTGCGTCACTTGAAAGGGTGATATTTTATAATAGTTAAAGCTAAAACACTTTTGTTTACGTTTGATTGCCGTATCGGCACCGTGGTTGGATATTTTATAGTTTTGTTATTATTAAGAATTGAACTATTAGATTTTCTTAATTTTGCGCATAATCTATTTTTTTTTTCAACTTCACTCTGTACCCCGCTAGTAACACGTTAGAGGGAGCCTAGTGTTAAGACACTCTGCTCCCCTTTTACTGCCGAATTGTCGATGAATTGCGTGTGGAGTGGCGGAATTCAACGCCGCCCGAACTAGCACCAGAACCAGAGCGAAGAAACCAAAATATGAAATGTTTCAAAATATTCTATTTATTTTTACAGATATTATTATCTGTTGTTATCAACAAGTTGTGATATAAAGTTATATCTTTCAAGTTATTATGACTAAATTTTATGTCCCAATAAGTATTTTCATATTATATTGATAGTTACCGCTCACTTTTCCATCATTGATCTTTTTTGCCATTCTTTCGTCACTCATTCGTTCGACGTGCCCATACCACCTGAGCGCGTTCTTGTTCATCATCCTCGCTAGTACCTGCCATTCTGTGTATCTCATCATTGCGGATTCGATCAGCTAAGCTGAACAAGATCTATGATGGAAAAGTGAGCGGTAAGAGAGGTAGGGGGAGACCTCGGTTGGCCTTAAAAAACACAGTATCAAAGATACTGGAGGAAGGTTACGTAAAAAGCATGAGGATCCCCCGGAAGAGGTTGATGACAGTGGACGAGGCGATAGAGGTATGTAGAGTCCGTAGCGTTTGGCGCTTATACAACCATAACATTTAAATTTTACCGTTGTTTCTTCTAATAGATACAGTTAACTAAAAAACTACTAAACTACTAAACTGGTAGATTTAGTGTAAATGTAAGGATAAGTATAGGTACGTACGAAAATAATTGCTAACAATTTATATTATGCCTTTGTAATAAGATATTAGATATAGGTAATAAAAAAAATTAAAAAGTTTCTAACGTTACATCGACTTAAGCCTTGTTATTACATACGATTATAAAATTTTGAATATCAGAGGCATCCATTACACTTCTCTACAACACAAAACAGATAAAATAAGCAATTTAATACTTCTACACACTTTAGTATCACATATTATTGACATTAATGAAGTTAACAATCTTTGCAGTATAAATAAAAAAAAAACTTTGTCACTAATTGCGTATCCATATTATATCAATATATCCGATCTCGGGATGCCAGGTTCCTTAAAATAATATCGTATAGTGTAGGAATAGAGATTATTTTAGGGAACCCTCGCTTTTAGGCCTGGCGCCAAGACATCTGTCATCGTTAATAAGAAGCAATTTGAGTCAATTTTGCATTTTTCAAATATAAGCGGGCGTCCAGGCGTCGCTTGCAGGAAGCACAAAAACATATAATAAATAAAATAAGTTGACATGGTATGTTTTGGAGGTTAGGACTACACTCCATGTGTATAGAAACTAGCGATATAAATTTAGAATATAGTATGGGTGTGAAATAGAACATATTGCTAGCGTCAAATATTAATATTGGCGTTATGCTACCTGTCTACCCTGAATAGGTTAGTAGAGTATTAATTTACTTATTTTGTAAATTATTTTTTTTAAATTCAATATTCAATAATACTATTTTCAAATGACATTAGTAGATACTATTAGATACAAACATTTTACACAATACCTATATCTTACAATAACTACCTTCTACTTATGACTAAATTAAGTTAAATTTCATAATACTTACATTAACTTTTAAATATAAAAAATATTTAAAAAACAAAAAAAAAACGGCATCAAGGCAATTTGGAAAACGACAGCGAACGTAACATCCAAACCGACGTTTACCATTTCATATCAATAGCATCGCACTGTTGACACGCCTAACTAATTATCCGACCGGCGTGGGCTCGCGTGCAACGAAAGTAAGCAGTTTAGATATTTACAAACATATGTATGCAATTAGAGGCCAGTCGTGGCGCAGGGGCGCAAAGTGTCACTGTTAACGCGACTGGTTGTGGTTCGATCCCCATTTGAGGAGATGAAATAATTATTTAAATTTATATTTCCATTTCTTCGCTCTGGTGGCGAGGCAGAGCGCGGCGTTGAGTTTTCTCACTGAACACACAATGCCTCCAGAATTCATCGGAAAATATGAATAGAGTGTCTTAACACTAGATTCCGTCTGCCAACTCTGCCGTATGCGGGATAAAGCGGGAAGCTGATTTTTATTTGATTTGTATATAATTAAATGCGTCGGCGCATACATACACTGTCTTGCTACCTATTTAGGTAATTTGATGTTAAATTTATATATGGAAAACATCTATCTGTTTGTTGTTCGTACAGACAAAGCTTGTATTATTACGTATTAATACATGTAAAAGAAAAACAGCTTCGAGCCTTTTCTTGCATAGCAGGGTAAGCAGAGGAAACAGTGTTAAGACACTCAGTTCCCCAATTTCCAACGTTCTTCCTCTACCAGAGCGGAAAAATTAAAATTATTGAAGTATAACAACTCCTCTGAGTGGGAATCGACTCTCTATCATCACGTTTAGTCAGTCGCTATCCCACGAGGACCTCAACTTACTACTTTTTCTGAACTAACTATCTAACCCTACATAATATAAAAGGGCATTTATCTTCTATGAAATAATGAATCCTACATGATGTGCAAGTTAAGCATATTGAACGTTCACATGATAACGTGGTGTGATTCATTGAATTGTTGACTAAACATAACAGATTACTAAGAAGCAGAGTAGCAGAGAGAGAGAGAGAGAAGAGAGAAGAATGCAGCGTGAAGCTGACGTTATCAGCTTCACGCTGCATCTTGCACACATTAAGTTAGGCAGGGAGAACCTAGTGTTAGGACACTCCGTTCCCCACTGTCCGCTGAATTCCGGAGGCATTGCGTGTTAAGTGTCTGAACTCAACACCGCTCTTTCAACATCAGAGCAAAGAAATGGAAA
>FAPY01011695.1:10315-54643 GCA_900067975.1 Heliconius heurippa | reverse complement strand
CACGGCGTTGAGTTCCGCCACTTGAATTCCCAACACAATGCCTCCAGAATTCGGTGAAAAATGAGGCACGGAGTTTCTCAACACTAGCTTCCCTCTGCCTACCCTGTTGTGTTCGGGATATAGCGGGAAGCTAAAAAAAAAGAAAATATATATAATATAAATATAAACTAAAGTTCAGATATTGCCAAAAGATTATTGTTTTTTCAAATTTCTTAATGTTAAAAGATATATAATTTCAATTTCAGTTACGTTCCAATTTTATAAGTATAAGTAAATAATTATTTCAATGTGCTCGATTGTTGTGTAATTATAATTTATAAAATTAATATTTACTTATAGGTACGTTTGACTGTGAAAATTATACTATGTTCAAGTTTATTTGTAGTTTTTTTATTTTCGCTGCCTTGCCCAAAATGATGTATTTTAACATGAATTAACTATAACTAAACTCCTAAAAAAGTTAATTTATGGCGTTATTTTATTATATATCTAAAGATATATAATCTGCTCAGCTTTATGCGGGATAAAAAAAAAGTAAGAAACTATAAGTCTATCAAAAGTACCGTACCGTAAGTCAAGTACTATTTTTCATATTAAAGGTATTTTTCTACACATAGGAATTAAAATAGTATAGGGGGTACCTATTTTATAACCAACCAACAAAATTTAAAAGTTAGAATTATTGAATAGTAATCAGCTAAAAAACATGCACGTCATCAGACGTCACGGTGACAACATTTACAATTTTTACAAATATGGAGATTAAATAACCATATAATTAATTGTACCGCATGAGTCCAATAATGTTCTATGTTACTTCAGTCTATATACAATATGGTCACGGGTACGATTCCCACTCGGTGGAATGATTATATTAAAAACTAGCGACGCGATCGCGGCTTCGCTCGCTTGTAAGTAGGTATATCTTTACACGTTTATATTTTCATCTTAATTAATTTCGCGATTTAATAATATGATAAATTTTAAGAAAATATCTATACATTGAGAACTAACTTTAATAAAATTCAATAAAAAGTTATTTAGAAGCAATATTGTGCATGCTTAGCACGCAGTATTATATTTTAACATCGTTTTTTTTATTTATAAACAGATTTAAATAAAGCTAACGCTAAATGTTAGGAGAAGTTTGTCAAAATACAATAGTAACAACTGCATTTCGATCTGTTAGGCCGTTTCTGAGATAAGTGTGCACAAGCACACAGACTAACTTAAAAATTAATTGTTTAGATTTACATTCACAAATCCCAGTTAAATATTTTCTCAAATATCTGCCATATTCAGATAGCAAGGATTTACTTGTTCCTGAAATATGTTAGAGTTAAGTTAGGTTAGAGTATGAAGAAAAACTGAAAATGAGACTTAACTACGATGTATAGAAAAATTATAAAATTGTATTAATATTGTGGCCAGCTGTAGCCCAGGGGCACAAGCATGTTACTTTATACAGGTTATACTTATAGAAGTGTTTAAATATTTTATCTTATTTCAAATTAAAAAAATTACCTAATACGTAATGAATTACAATTTAGTTGGAATAAAAAAGAAAACATGATTGGATTATATACAAAATGATTTTTATTTTCCAGTCATATAACAATCACTTACAATAAACTGTTAAATGCTTAAATAAATATTAATTACAAAGTAGTTCAGTATTTCAGTATTAATAGAAAATAAGTTTCAAAATGTAATTACTGCACGGATGGATTTGCCAATGTGCATTAGATGGAACGCTTCATTTATTTCTGATAGAGGAACTTTATGGGTTACAAATTCATCCAATGGTAATTTCTTGCTTAAATAATCATCTACCAACTTAGGTACACTATCTCTGCTCTTGTACCCTCCGAAGGCAGTTCCCCTCCATACCCTGCCAGTTACTAGCTGGAATGGCCGTGTGCTGATCTCTTCTCCCGCACCAGCAACCCCAATGATGACAGATTCACCCCAACCCTTATGACAGGCTTCTAACGCAGCCCTCATGGTGTTAACATTGCCAATACATTCAAATGTATAATCCAAACCACCATCGGTCAAGTCCACTAATACTTGTTGAATAGGCTTGTCATAATCCTTAGGATTGACAAACTCATTGACACCAAATTTCTTTGCAACTTCAAACTTGTCTGGATTTAAGTCTACTCCAATGATAAGCTTAGCACCAGCTACTTTACATCCTAAAGCAACAGCTAGACCTACAGCACCTAAACCAAATATAGCACAGTTGGATCCTTCTTCAACCTTAGCGGTGTTTAATGCAGCTCCATATCCAGTAGTAACACCGCAACCAAGCAAGCAGACTTTGTCGATAGGTGCGTTCTCATTAATTTTGCAAAGGGAAATTTCTAGAACAACAGTGTATTCGCTGAATGTCGAACAACCCATGAAGTGGTATAATTCTTTACCCTTGCATCGGAATCGTCTGGTGCCGTCGGGCATCACACCCTGGCCTTGCGTGACGCGGACTTTCTGACATAGGTTAGTTTTTGGGTTTAAGCAAAATTTGCATTCTCTGCACTGAGGAACGTATAGAGGGAGAACAACGTCACCTGGTTTTACGGAAGTGACTCCTTCTCCCACACTCTCGACTACACCGCCGCCCTCGTGACCTAATACAACTGGGAACACACCCTCAGGGTCCTTTCCTGACAGAGTATAGGCATCAGTATGACATACACCAGTAGCAAATATCTTTACACGTACTTCTCCAGCTTTTGGAGGGTCCACCTCGATTTCTTCGATGGAAAGAGGCTTGCCGGCCTCCCAGGCCACCGCTGCTTTACACTTAATCACTTTACCGGCTGTTGCCATTTTATTATATGTTACACGCCCGTATCAAACGAGTGGACGAAATAAAATGAAAGAAATAAAGAATATTTGAAATATAAATTAAATTACTAAATCAAAGTAGCAAAGTACTCAATGATAAATGAAGATGGAGTTTTTGCAATATTTTAAGCGATAAGGCATACAGCTACATCACACGTTTTCAATTTCATATGAGAGAAAAGGATGAAGCGAATTTGGCGGTTCATTGTTGAACTTGACCTTGAGAATTAAAGAATTATTGATAACTTCAGACTTGTAACTGAGAGGCCCGTATTGGGGTCTGTAGGTTGAGCATTTAAATATATAAATTTTCAAAATATTGAACAAAACGTATTCTTGTGTTTTTATTCCGTATAATTTACTATGAATGGAATATTGTAAATTGTCTTTGTAGTTTAATAAATGATAATACATAGCATAAGAGTGAAAATTTAACATTTTGCAACGTTATTTTTTGTCTATTGTTGTCAACAAAGTGTTAATGTCAAATTAATTGACATGTGACAAAATCATAAACACGCTGAGCTTGGAATAGGTTATGAGCTTAATTTTACTTGTGCATTGATCATTTTATTATAAAAATAATGGCGAAACTACATAACTATTATGTACTGTGCCCGCTTATTGATCAAAATAGTTTCTTGGGCGTGTCACAAGATCGAGAAAACGAAAACATTATCGTGACATTAGGGCGAAATGTTGTTAATAAATACAGGGTAATGCCTATATTCGTTATTTTGATGTTATGGACGTTATAAGGAAATGGATCTTAAATAACTTTGCCATTAAACTTTAGCTTTCAGATCAAAAACAAATTGGAGGCTGGACTTCAAAAGATCATGTCACGTCGACCGTTATATATGATAAAGAACAAAATGCTTACATTGGTGTATTCAATAAAAATACTATCAAAATATGGAAAGAAGAAGATGATAATTTAGATAAAATAAAAAAATACAAGGTAAAATTTACCACTCCAATTTAATCATATAAATTTATTTTAGAGATGTAAAATAATAGCAATATTACATTGTCGTTTCCAGTTTCCAGTAAATATCTTAAAACTGCTCCCTCGACATGAACAGCCGTCCTTAATAATATTTAATAATGGTAATTGTGCATCTCTAACATATGCATTAGATAATAGAAAATCATATGAAAGCAAAATTCTTGTTAAAGAATCTGACACAATTATTGATACAGCTATATATACTATACAAAATACAGATTATATTTGCTATGTAATAAAAAATAGTAAAGATAGCTATGATATTTTAACATGCCCTATAAGAGAGGAGCTGGGCGATATGGACAAGTCTAAACTCAGTAGAATAAAAGTTGAGAGGAATGACGATGAATACATTGTGGGGGAACTCATAAGCAACTATAATCTTTCAGTTTATTTCCTATGTAAGTGTATAATTTTTAATTAAGTGCATCGCAATTTATTGAATTTCCATTTTTTTAAATAGCATGTCAATTTGTTCATTTCAATAAATGCTGTGATTATTGCAGTAGACCATTGTCAAAACACTAAAATTTATGAATTTGTGAGCTTAAAAATAACAAAAGCTTATATCTAAAAAATATGAAAGAGACCCTAACTAAACATGAAAAAGTCATTAATTTAATAAAATTCAAAATTATATCATATATTTTCTTGTATTCTAGGGAATGATGGAAAACTTACTGTATACGATTTAGAGAAAAAAACATGGAGAACTGTAGGGACTGTACCATGGATTTCTACTTTATCAAGTGTCTCCATAGCTTGGATGGGCACTGACCATTTAATTTTATTTGGTAGCAACAATGACCAAGATGGCGCTATAATAGTAGCTTACAACATTATCTTAGGAGTCGGCACATGTCGATATCCTATGAAAATGTATTCTGAACATGCTAAATTATATTGTTTTAATGGCCGCATTATACTCGAAGCTTCAAATCATATAGGCATGCTGCCATACGTACTAGAAACTAATAGGAATTTATCAAGTTTGTTAGGATCTCACGATATAATTGAAGATAGTAACACAGAAATAGCTGATTGGGACACCCCTACTGAACCTACATTCAAAGTGGCAGCCGAAATTAAAGATTTATTAAAACTCGGTTTGACAGAGAGGGCAATGTTTGCACAACTGCTACCGCTATTACTGGAAAAACAAGATTGGTACCCTGTATATAAACTTGTAAAAGAATTTCAAGATGTACCAGAATCAATGTTAGTGTTATTACTTAATTATTCCATTAAACTACTTAAGCCTGATGATATAGATATAACTGATCAAGAAGCATTTACAAATTTTGTACTAGGATGCAGTGAATCTAATCTAGAAATAATGATACATAAAGGGAAGTTGAAATTATTAAATCATGTATTCAAAATTAGTTTTAGTGATGCCTTACTAATACCTTTTCTGAGAAATGGATTATCGTTAGACAATGCTTTATTTTTAATGTCGTATATATCATGTTTACTTACGGACCCAAAGAAAAATTTAAATATGGAATATGAGAGTAAGTTATATGATTGGTGTATATTACTCATGGACGCCTTTTATCAACAATACTTATTGACAAAAGACGAAAAAGTTTCTAATGTACTACAAAAAATGCAGGAAGTTGTAGAAAAGCTGATTGACCAGTTGATGTCGATTGATAGCACTATGGCTTTATTACAAAAAATATTGTCTGGTAAGAAAATGGTGGAGCAGGAAGAATCATTGTCATATGCAATTGAATTGATTGAAATATAAGTTTACATTGTAGTTTTTTTTTTATTTTTGCTTATACTAAATGAAGTAAGTAAAAATATATCACATAGAATATATATATAATATATATTTCCTTTACCATAATTCGGAAAAATACACAAATTAAAAGGTACCATGATCAGTCTGAACAAAAATGAGATATAGAATCACATTTATATACCTTACTTTATTAAGTAAGCCTATTTTTTTTATATACTTTAAACTTAATTATAATTCTGTAACTACAAATTTTTCGTATTTTAGGCAGTTTTACTTTACTACTATCAATTATGTACACATGAAGTAATAATTTACAAGATATTCTTGTATACCAATATTGAGTGAATTATATATTATAATGCTTCAATATTTCTTTTCGTATGTTAATCAGTATTTCGTATAATAAAGAGAATCTATCTAATAATCGAATAATCTATATCTTATAACTATGAGTAAGAAATCTTATAAAACTTAAGTATTTTCATTATATTTTTTTATTATATAATTTTGTAAAATATTTATTTGTAATTGTTAGTCAGATGTTATCATGTGCTAATTTTAGTAATATAAAGTATATTACAAGATGAAATAATAAGGTATTTACTATGATCAATTAAAATTGTGCTATTTATATTATTTGTAATAAAAGCAATAAAAATTATTGCAAGATCTGTTACAGTACAAGTTTGAATTTATTATTTGTTAATTTACTTTAATCACATAAGTACAATGATATATAATGCTAAAAACCATTCATCATTCCACAGGTTTACTTGTAGCAACCCGAGCAAATTGCACAACCATGGGCTTTTCTTTCAATAAATAACCATTAGTTTCATTTAATGCTGTCTCAGCTATACCTACTGACGGGAATGTAACAAAAGCTTGCCCTTTCATCCTGCCCTCTTGCATGACCCTCACATCAAAACCAATCTGGTCTTCCTCCGATATATCCTCCACATATCTCTTATATATCTTGTTCAGATCCTCCACTGTTATAGTTTTTGCTAAATTCTTTATATACAACCTCATTGATGGTTGTCCAGGATGATAGTTTTTGTAAACTGGCAACACTTTCATGTCCTCATAAGATATTCTGTTTTTCATAAGTTCCTGCTTACTAATTGTTTGTAGTTCAGGCTGTTCAATTATTTCCTTGTTTAACACGGGTAATTGTTCTTTCTCAAACTTTCCAATTTCTCCAACAATTTCTGGTGCTATGGAAGGTTTTCGAAGAGCATCTTGTGGTACTAATAGGGAAATATTTTTAGATTTTTTAGGTGTGACTACTTCAAATACTTCATTCTGATTTACATTCTCTTTTGTTTTATAGGTTTGTGGCAAATTAGCTGTTGATAAAACAGCTGCAGGTCTTTTCCTTGTTTTAGGAAGAGAATGATTTCGTTTAATCAAAGCAGTTGTTGAAGTTATTGGATTCTGTGGTTGTTCCTCATCACCACTTGAAATTTCTGATTCTGGTTCTTCAGGGGGCAATATTGCTATTTCATCAATGAAAAACTCTCTAAATGTTTCTTTAAAAAAACTTAGTGCAGCTTCATTTTCTTTAAATGGCAAATCAAGAGACATCTTATTCATGAGATGTAAAGCTTGAATATAAAATGGTTTGTGCTTAAACAAGGCTGAGATTATATTTACAGCTACAGAAGTATTTATATTGGGATATTTATAACGTAAATGTGGTGGGGGTGGCTGGTAAAAGTCAACAGAAGGGTTAAAAGCATTCAGTGATTCCAAAAACTCTTTAATATAATTTGTTGTTGCAGAGTTTGTATTATTAATTTGTTTCATATGTGTTATTGGATCTTTTTCATAGGAAAATTCCACCACTAGCCGTCTTCCGGCCATTTCTAATTGATGCAATCGGAGCAGTGACTCCTTTGCCTTTTCATCATTTGAAAATGCAGCAAATAAATAGTTTTGTTTCTTTGCTGGTTGCCAAACTTTAACAGCTCCAAAATGTTTCAACATTTTTTCTCTTTCTTCAAAGGGCAAATTAGAAGGTAGATGTTTGACTATTAGTATTTTAGACATGATTGTCTTGAATCGGTCTTTGTTTTCAATACATTGAAATTCTTAAGCAACAAAGAAACCATACATACCACTAATTATAATGAAGCTACAATACAACAAATATAAAACTTAATACTGTAGTTATTTAACCAATTCAAGCAGTAATTTTGACTGAGTGAGCTCATGAGCTGATTTCAACTAAGTGCAATAAATTTGGGTATTAATATTTATTGTATATTAATTAACAAAAATCAAAAATAATCAAATTCAACGATATGATTCTATGAGTTGCTTTATTAATATACACCAAGACATGCGATAGATTCAAATTATTGTTTGAGGTAAAATATTTGCAAATTAAAAATATTTACTCTTTTCTTGTAGAAATTTGACAGCAATCAAAACATAGGTTCATAATATTTAATTTTCTTGCACTTGATTTCTGAACGTAAGAACAAAATATTCAATTCTTTTATATTAATTAACTAATGTGTAAAGTAAACTTTTGACTCACATTTCACTTTATAAACAGTATCATAAAATAACTTATTTTTTAAATATAACACTATGTTTTATGTCCTATAATGTCAGACCATGAATGATCTGTCCTGTCTTCCGGTAAGTGTCAAAAAGTCACCTGTGTGACACAGGCTGTGTCAACAGTGGGATACATCATACGATTCGAATTTGCTATTTTGCTAAAGAATTATTGAAATATGAAAAAATTTTTAGCACATTAATGAATAAGCAGTTTATTAGTCAATGAATATGGCTGATGAAAACTCTAGGAAAACCGTGAAAGTAGTTGTCTTAGGTGATATCGGAAGAAGTCCCCGAATGCAGTATCATGCACTGTCGCTTGCCGGCTGTGGATTCAATGTCAATATTATTGGTTACGTGGAGTCAAAACCATTAATTGAAATCCAAGAAAACCCCCTAATCACTGTTACAGAGCTACATCCACTTAAACTGGATAAAGTTCCAAAGATTATTCAATACTTTGCAAAAGCTTTGTGGCAGGCTATTAGTTTATTATTAACGTTATTTGTTACTGGAAAATGCAACTATTTACTATGTCAAAATCCCCCAGCCATACCCACATTGCCTGTATGTAGATTTTATTGTTTAGTGACCAGAACAAAATTTATAATTGACTGGCATAATTATGCTTATTCTATAATGGCACTGTCCTTAGGTCCTAAACATCCCCTTATAAAATTAGCGACTTATATAGAGAAATTTTTTGGGCAATCATCTGATAATAATTTTTGTGTGACATATGCTATGAAAACAGATTTGCTTGAAAACTGGAATGTGATGTAAGTAACACATAAAATAGAAGTAAGGGATGAATATTTACAGATTATTGTTTATTTACAAACACCTATGTTTTAGAGCCACTGTGCTTTATGATAGGCCACCAAAAATATTCCAGCCACTTAATCTTCAAGAAAAACATAATTGGTTCCTTAAAATTGGTGAGCAGTATGAAGAATTCAGATGTACACCTGATTCTAGTACCGAAAAGACAGCATTTACTGAAGTAGTGGAAAATTCTATAAAATTAAGAGATGACAGACCTAGCCTTTTGTTTAGTAGTACTAGTTGGACTCCTGATGAAGACTTCAATGTGTTAATGGAGGCTTTACAAGGTACTTTACATATCTTAGTTATTGTCTTAGTGACATAGGCCTCTCCTGAGGATCTTCCTAATGTTCAGTTCTTTGATTGGCAGTGGTACTATGCTACAACACTTTGCTTTCAATTATAATTCTAACTTAAGTGAGAGTAAACAGTGTTCATTTATGTGTTCATCAATTATTTGTAATAGACTATAAACATTTTTTTTCCTATTTAGCTTCTTCATCAATCTCTAATATTATTTACAATAATATGATTTACTCAGTTTTGACAAATGCAGCATTTTGACACTAGGTTCTTTATCCTGCAAAGTGGAAAACACAAAAGCTTTTTTCAGTAATAACTGGTGCAGCGGCACAAAGGTGTGATTGTAAGGCAACGAATGTGGGTTGCATCCCCACTCGAGGAAGTGAAATATTTATTTACATTATATATTTTCCATTTCTTCACTCTGGTGTCGGCAAAGGGTGGCGTTGAGTTCTGCCACTCAGGACACAATGCCTCCAGAATTCGGCAGAAAGTGGGGAATGGAGTGTCTTAACAATAGTTTTACCTCTGTCTACTCTACTGTGTGTGAGGTACAGTGTGAAGCTTTTTTTTTTTATTTATTAATAACTTCTTTAATATTCTACTTCTTTTTTAGTGTATGAAGTAACACACAAACTATCAAAAAAACTTCCTAAGTTGATTTGTGTGATAACTGGTAAGGGTCCTATGAAAGATTATTATAAAGAAAAAATTATATCATGCCAATGGGAAAACGTAAAGGTTGTTACACCATGGTTAGAGGCTGTTGATTATCCAAAAATGGTTGCCAGTGCAGATTTAGGTGTATGTCTGCATACTAGTTCATCTGGCTTGGATCTACCTATGAAAGTTGTTGATATGTTTGGAGCAGGACTGCCAGTGTGTGCTTATGATTTTAATTGGTAAGAATTTAAATTGACTTATTAATTAGTATTATTTATCCCTAGCTAGCAACCCCATAGCTAAAGAGAATGAATTATCAAACACTATTTGGTACACCAAGTTAAACAGTTAAATATATAAAAGTATGCATGAAGAGTATTTAGTGATTCATTAAAATAAATAGTGAATTTATTTTTCTAGTCTTGAAGAATTGGTTCAAAATGGTGAAAATGGATATACATTCAAAAACTCTGATGAACTATCCAAACAAATAGTGAGCTGGTTTGAAAATTTCCCAAACAATGTGCAACAAAATAAAATTGCAGAAAAAATGAGAAGTAATCTATGTAAATTCCAAAAATCAAGATGGGAGGACAATTGGAATCTTAGAGTAAAAAGTTTCTTTGAAAACTGATACTAGAAAATTTAAGTATTTATTGTGGACCAATTTTCATATAAATAATAAATTATTCAATCAATTATATTATTTTTAAAGTCAATAAATAAAATGCAGAATGTTTATGGAAATTTTATTTACAAAAATACATTTCCATGTACTCTTTAAAGTAACTTATACTAATAGTCTTTCAATTTCTTGTTGTATGGTTTGGATCTGAGGTTTTAGCTGAGAGCCCTCATTAATAGTAATAGAGCATGCAACTATAGGTCTGGACACTCCACAAGCTCTCCCCAGAGCTTGCTTAGATCTCACAAAAACATAAGGCACATTCTTATCCTCACATAAAATAGGAATGTGAAGAACAATTTCTAATGGCTCTGCATCTGCAGCCATTATGACAAACTCTGATAGTCCTCTGTTAAGGGTTTTAGTGGCTTCATTAGCCCCTTTCCGGAGCTGCTTATAGTTAGCTGCTTGCTGGACAAGATTCAATATTTTAGCAGTTAATGGAGTATCAGCCAAAGGATAGGCTTTAGGGTTTACGCTTGCTTCATTCTCAGCCTGTAATAATAAAACAGAAACAAATAATGTTAAATAAAATTTAAAAGCAGTGAGATATTTATAATAAAAAAATCCACATTTTTTTGCGTTTTCTAAGACTTAATTCAGGCTCCCGCCTTGCGGTACTAAGAACATAACCTAAAAGTCACACGTGATTTTTGTTATAAACAAAGTTGGTTCAGACAACGAAAAGTTGCAGTAGCAAGTTATATATTTGATAAAATAATACAGCAAAACTTACCATGTTTCTTTAAGTTCAGCGTGTTCTGTAGGAATATACTTTAGACCTCTCAGCGATTTCTCGCTTCACTGAGGAAGTCTTATATAAATATGTATGTAATTACGACTCAAAACAACCTAGCAATTAGCTACAATGACAAATAGATAGTTTACTTAGTTAAAGATCACCCAAAACGATTAGAGATTAAAACAAACACAAGTAGTGTTCAGGTGCTAACCTCAAAATATAAATAAGTAACGGACTAACGACGAATAGCTTAAAGCATGAGCGTTGTTTTGAATTTTGATTTTTGACAATTGATATAGAAGTCGTATGGAATTTGAGTTTGACGTTATCACAGATTATTAAAAGCTTTGATTTTAGATTGAAGTAAAATAATGTGCGGTTGCCGTACCGTACAGAATTATATTAACTGTAATAATATGTATTTACTATTCTATTTATTCAACCAACGCATTCAAATTATTGTACAGTAGTTTACATATGAGCAGAATAACATATTACTGATGTATATAATCTTTAAACTCTAAGTAAAAATAAACCCGCACCCTCGCTCTTGGACACAAATTATTAAGTGCTTTTATTGGTTTGGGACCATAACATTATCTTATTCTACTAAATAAAAATAGTTATATTTCTAATTTTTATTGCGATAAACACTTTAAAAGATGTAAAAAAATATTAACATACTTATTTCTATTTATTTGAGGCCGTTGTGGCGCAGCGACAGACTATATGTGACTATAACGTGACGGGTTTGGGTGCGATCTCCACTCGCGGAAGTGAAATATTTATTTACTCCATTCATCTATTTATTTCCATTTCTTCGCTCTGGTGTCGAGGCAAAGCGCGGCGTTCTGACACATGACACGCAATGTTTCCAGAATTCCACAGAAAGTGGGGAAGAGTGTTTTAACACTAGGTACCTTCCGCCTACACTGCTGTGTGTGGAATAGTGTGAAGCTGATTTACTTCTACCACCATGGCATCAGCTATTCAAGAAGAATACCAAAATTATTCATATGTTTATTTATTTACATTAATTATTTTCATGTAGAAAAATGTAATACATTATTACTATTCTTATCTCATTTACAACAAAATAAAATTTTGAATTTAATTATACATAAATGATTATGGTGGTAAACAAAATTTATTATATATTTCATTATATAAATAAAAAGATAGATAGTCATATAGCAAAATATTTGTGAAAGTGCCAAAATAATTTTACTTACTAATCTTAGAATCCTTACAGGACGATTTTTACAAATATCTATTAACCAATGAATATTGTTAAGAATTTTTATATGGGGAGGTTTGCCCTCCCCGAAAAACTGGTTCAACTTTGACGATGACAGCTAAATTTTATAAAAATAATTATAGATACACTACTGTCACAACTTACATATTTTGTACAAAACTAAATGAAAAAAAAATATACAGTTCACAATATACCATTCACTTCACTCACTACAAATTTAAGTCATTGAAGCTCATTTTGGCTTCATAAGCTTATACTAGTTAGGTTTCTTAAATGTGTTGTTTTGGCCCGTCTGATTAGATAAGAACGCTAGGTGACCTTTAGGACATTTATTAGCATAATGACCTTTTGTCCCACATTTGAAGCAAGTAACCTCTTCTAAGGGTTTGTGTATCAGTCTTTGGAGGCGTTGAGCTTCATCATTGTCAGTAGTCTTTACATAACCTAGAGCTCTGTATCTTGCTTCTTCTTGTTTTTGAGCTACTTCTCGTTGCTGGAAAATTAATTTATTATTTATGTATGTATTTATAATTTATTATGTATGTATATCAAAGTTGATAATGTGATCACCATTTTCTGATTAATAATTTTAGATTGCCCAAAATAAACAGCACTTTGCCAGTTCAAATACTACAATGAAGAATCTGTATATACAGAAACATGCATCATAGAATGGCAAAAATTAACACTGCACTTTATCTACCAGAGCTGAGGAATAAAATAATTTAAATATAATCTCTCCCCAAGTGGGAAGTTTTCTTTCAGCCTCATTCTGTATCCCACATATGGTAAGGGAGACAGAAGTAACTGTAAAAAAATAAAAATATTAATAAATAATACACCAGTCATGTTTAAAGTCACATGCTGCCACAACAGGCTCAATGGTTTTATTATTCAAATAAATTTGATATATATATTTGAAACTTACATCAGGTGGAATCTTATTACATGTAGATGCTTTATGTCCAACTTCAGAACAGTAATGACAAACTGGAAGCCTCTTAGCATCTTTAGTTTGTTCTGGAGGTGCAGGCAATTCAAATCTTGGATGCATAAATTTACAAGTAGACCCATCTGGACAAAATCCTGCTAAATAGTTCATACATAATACTCTCCTTACATGTCTATGTCTGCAGTGCGGTCCATGTCGACAGAAACCTCTATCATACCTGTAAATAAAATTGTATGTGTGTATTACTGGATAACATTATCTTGTAAAACTATCAGGGATATCAGACAGTATATGCAGATATAGCCAAGTGTAGTACTAACCACACTTTGCTATATTATTATCAATTGCCATTGACTGAATCAAAAATCATACAATAAATAAAGTAATGCAATAAGTGCTATAAATTAAACTAACCATGGGCAATCCTTTATTTTACTCTCAGGATCTATATGAAGAAAAGGGCATTCTTTATTGTGACATGCATTAAATCTAGCATAGAAGTAACATTCTGGCATTTTAGACATGTCATATTCATGGAGAAATTCACATTGGTCACCCTTTTTACATAAACCACGGAGCCAATGTTTGCATACAACGGTCCTGTCACCTCTTACATGTCTGTATGGGCATTGAGGGCCATTAGTACAGCCTCCTGGCTGGCTAAAGAACTCACACACTGCTGCTGTGGATTCTGAAATATATCATTTATTTCATGAAGTGTAGTAACTTCAATATTATTCTTATTAACTGATATGATTCAAATTGTTTAGGTTGTGAAGGAAGCCTACCTAGTACTCACTTATGACTTATCTATATTTAAATTAGTTCAATTACGACTACTTCTATTATTATTAATATACATAAAATTCATTTTAGTAGCTTGTAGCTTTATTGTTATTGTATATAACTAAATAAACTACTTACTGTCCATTCCGGGAAAGGGTAGCGGTAAAGCTCCATATTGCTGTTCTAATGCATAATCTATATCGAATTTAATATGATCTACGTTAGCAACTATAACTTCCATTTTGAGCAAGAGATTCCAAAATTATTTAAAATTTAAGTAACCGAAATATAATTGGAAAATAATGGCCTGCAATCTACCAAGAAACACCAACGCAACCTGTCAAAATTTGAAAGTCAAATTGTGACTTTACTGTAACTGTCAAATATAATGAAACTTTAGCATAGATTACTAATTCAACTAAAATAAATCATTAAAATTATTGGATTTAATTTCAAATGATAAATATAGCCAAAATTAGCTCAGAAAGGGCTCCAATATCTACCATAGAGTGTAGTAGTACCGTACTTAAAAATATAAATTGATAATTGTATGTTACCGTACCTCCATTAAACACAAAACATTATATCTCAATAACTAACTAATGTTTATTAAAAAATATTCAAATATCATAACTGGGTAAAGTTTGGATATTATATTTTTTTTTACAAAATATAGTGTATTACAAAATATTAAAAATTCAATGAAAGGATCGAAAAACCAATAAAGTTAGGTGGAGGTTACACGCTTAGTCTGGCGTCAGTTCAGTCAATGAGTAATGTCAGAATGATGGAAAACTGACCATGTAAGCGCAGACTATTGGACTGATGATCCAGAATGATGGTTATTTAAATATTTTCCCCAATTACACGGATACACATAAAAGATTATGTATAATAGGCAGTATTATCGCTGAAATAGCGATTTCTTTCAGACAATATTAAGGCGTCGGAAATCGCCAAATAAATAGTGGATAAGGTGTGAATAATGCTAAATATATAAATAATAAAGAACTGCATAAATAATAAAGATTGAGCGTGTAGCCTCCGCCTTAAATGTCAAATGTCATCTGTCAGTGTCAATGAAATGCGACCAATATTTTATGAAAACACAAAACAGCAAATTATAAATATTAGAGATTTCAGAAAAGTGCGACCTTTTACTTAAAATGTCTTTTTCTGACTTAAAACATGCTTTAAGAAAGCATGAATTTCCAGCCTGTGCAAAGGAAGCTCTTTTAAAAATAGGTACCAGTTTCCATTTACATTACTAACCCCGAAAACGTTACAAAATCAACTATTCACATTTTTCTTATTGACTTTTCAGAACAATTGCTTGTAGGAAGATCAGCTCCTACTAACAAACAACTGGATAATGCAATGGAGCTTATATCAGAATTTGTTTTTTGTGAGACCGACCGCCGCGGGAACCGACGTGGATTGAATCCTCTGCAGGAATTACAGCTCATAGATATTATTTGTAATTATATATCAGCTTGTCCAAATGAGACTACAAAAAATACAATATTTTTGTCTTTATTTGGGGGAATGGAAAGTCAGAGAAAGCTGAAAATTTTAAGCATTCTTGCTAGCATGGCTGTTTCAGCCTCAAGTACTCCCGTAAGAATTAAGTACTTAATTATTTTAAATAAGTTTTGATAACTTATAGATATCACTGGGTGGTCATGGTGCAATAGGAAAATTTCTGACTGTAAACCTAAACTGCATAGTTGTGGGTTCTATCCCCACTTGCTGGATTGAATTAATTAGACTTTCTTTCTCTAGTAGTCAAAGTGTTGTAACTTCCAACATTCAACATGCTATTTGCCAAAAGAGCCCACCTAGTACCCACATGTTACTTCTTTAGGTTTATATTAATGATATTATTAATATACATTACATTAAACTATAAGCATACAAATATTCTGATTGAAAGCAAACAATAGCATGTTTTGAAATAAACATAAGATAAATTAAAATAACTTTATAAGAATTTTAATAGACTACAATTTTATTTATTTATTGTATTTTCAAGGTGCTGTTAGCAGTAGGTGTGTGGCTTCAACAAATGGGATGCTCCTCTCAACAATCATTGCATTTAGTTGAAAATGTGATCAGAGACCATTTCTATTTGAATACTTCCAACCAGAGTGCTTTAAAGACCCTAGCAACAACTGCTCCACAGTTTGTATCAAATTTTATAACTGCTGTAACTGAATTGTACATGCATGATGGACAAAAAGCTAAGAAAATGCCCCCCAAAAATTTATTGGATGTCATTACTTCTTGGGTAAAGTATACAATTTTCTTATTTGTGAGAAAAACAAAATTTACTTTCAGTACTTGTAGTAATTTGTCTTAGTTAAATAGTAGTACAGTTATATTTTTTTATAAATATAATTATAGCAGTCCTACTGCATCATCATGATAAAGTAGGGCAGCTGACTGTAAATGTAATAGTTATGGATTCATTTGTACATGAGGGAATAAGTCTAAAAAAAATCTGTTACTAATAATAATTTTTATTACTAAATAATCATGATCAAACTATTGATTACCTTTCCCCAGGTATACTCCAATCCAACACTATGTATGTCAGCACAATTAAACCCAGCAGCACTTCCCAGTGGATCTATTCCAATGGCTGCAGTAACTCCTTTAGCTGGATTAATACATTGGTGTTCTTTAGCGCCACTGTTTATTGATGAAGGTAATTATAAATATTTCATTTGATTATTGGTGAAGTAAATATTTAAGTTCATAATTATGAAAGATGCCAGTTGTGGCACAAGGACACAAAGTGTGACTGTAAAATTAAACTCTGTAAATCCTGCACAGGTAGGCAGAGGGAATATAGGAACCTAATGCTCAAACATTCTGTTTCTCATTTTCCTCCAAATTCTAGAGGTATTGTGTGTTGGATGGGGGAACTCAACACTACAGTAGAAATTATGTATGAACCCTAGAATTTGCCTTGGTTTTTGCTTATAATATTGTTTTAAATACATAAATGCTTTCTATATTAATTTTCCATTTAAGACACTGAAATGGATGAAATACCAATAAAGAAAATTAAAATAGAAGATGAGAAGCCCACCATAGTGAAGTCAGTATCTAGTAAGCCTATAACAGAATCTGAACTTTACATTAAGTTACATCTAGGAGTGTTACATAGCTTGAGAGCTGGGAGACGAACTCATGGACCTCCCACCGCAGTAAATGCTCAACATTTAGCTGCATTGACCCCTTTGGTACAGGCATATGGACATAAGTTGGTTAAGAAGGGTATTAGATTACAAAGTGATACGAAATTACAGGTAATTTTAACTATTTTACAAGTGATAACACACTCCATTCAACATTAAAGCACTTCTGTGTCCCATTTTCTTTCGATTTTTTGAGGCATAGCATTTTAACTGGCAGGACTCCATACTATGCTTTGCATCATTATCATAGTGATGCTATCAACACTTAGTTTCATGTTATCATCGACTGATAAACTTGCTATTATTTTATAACATTTAAGTTGAACAAAATATTTTATATTGATATACCTTTATTATTTATGAACCACTTGAAATTGAATTGAAATGAAACAAACAATAATTGGTAAGGGAATTTTGCTAAAATACAATATTGAAAATAATATTTAAATTAGTTAAGCCATTTCTTAGATTTAGCATGCACAAAAAAAAAGAAACCAACAAAAAATTTTAAAATCATTGTTTTGGGTTTTTTTACAATGTTAAATGCCCCTAATAACAATTTTAGTCACAACTTTATTATAAGTGTAAAATAAGATAAAATAAATATACTATGTTTTGTTACAGGACTGCCTTGACAGAATAGGTCAAGCAATACAAGTGTCACTAGCCAATGGTTGTGTCTACGGTAATATCAGCAATCTCCTAGCAGCATTAGACACTTTACCTGAGAATAGGCTTTTAAGGATTATCATTAAAAGTCATCAACAAAGCATTTGACATATGCTTTAAAACTTTTAATGTGAAAAAAGAGACTGAATATAATGGAAATTATGTTAATAAGTGTTAAATTTGTGTATTATTTATATAATCAAGAACAGAATGAAATATCAAAAGGTAAATGAATTCGATTAAAATATTGTGTTTTATAATATTAAATACTCGTTATGGTTGTGTCACAGTGGAAAACCATCATACAAGATATTTGTAGATTCAAATCCTACTCTAATTAAATGGTTTTCCTTGACACTAGATACTCTCTATGCCTTCTTGCTATGCAAGACAAAGTATGAAGCTAAAATGCCTGTCCCTATTAACATTGTCAGATGTGAAAATTGGCCACTTTAAATGAGACCTCTCAAAGCTTACTTAAAATATATATTTTTTTTTATACAGTGTTTTTGTCATCACCACTTTAAATGAAACAACAATTTTAACAACTTACATAATACAATTAAAAAATTAAAAAGTTTTTTTTCAAACAAAATAATAAAATTATCATTGTAAAATCACCGCCATTTTTTAAGAATGACGCACACAGATATAAACCTATCAAAGGGACACCGCTGTACACACCATTATATGCCCAGTATGTAAAATAGCAAACCAAGTAAAAATAATAATTTTTAAAGTATTTATATAATAAATAATGGGAATGTAAAAAAAAACTTAACAAATATGAATTCATTTATTATTATAAGTACACATACATATTTATTTATTAATTAAAATGGCTTAAATCTACGACTTTGTTTTATTTGTGCAATCTTTTTCCTGTCCTCTTCAAATTTTTGCCTTAAAGCCACAATGTGTTTCATTTTCGATTCTCTAATTTGAAAAGTGTAGAAATTTTTGAGTTCTTTTCGTTGCTTGTTTCTATCTTCTTTAGCCATGATTTTATTTTCAACTTTTTCTGTTCGAGCAAAACTTTGAACTTTGCCCCTTTTAGTAACGGTCACCCATCCTTCACTATCCTCCTGTTCCAGTGCCTTTTCTTTCTTTTCTTCAATTGCAGTTTTCTTGTCATATGCTTTCATGAAAGTCTCAATTCTTTCTTTTAATGCTTTTGTCGATTCTATGGAATTATTATATTCTTCTACCCATTTTTTTAAACCAGTTTTTATTTCGTGTCCATGTGAATTCATAGGGCTTAATTTTGTTAATTTCAGTGCTCTATCTAATTCTGAAACTTTTTTGAACACCAAATAACAAACTTTAAATGATAGTTTTTGTGGTTTCTTTATAAATTTTTCTTCAATTACTTCTGAAGTAGGTTTTTCATAAAAAATAACAGAGGTTATTGTACCAGCTTCACAAAATGCATTTCTAAGGCCCTTCTCATCGGCATATGGTGGGATGTTAACAATAAAAAGTGTTCTACCTGAAGGTTTATCACTTGTGTGGTCCCTTACAGAATGTTCTTTAAAATAAATAATATGGGAAGAAGTAGAATTTTCATCTACTTTTAACTCCAATGCTGTAAAGAAATAAAATGAAAATATGTTAGAGTGAGAATTTTATATTAGAGACTATATTTAATTTTATTATTACAGTCCCAAGCAATTAAGTATACTTATTTTGGTTTAAAATAAATGAGAGTAGCTTATTATTAAGTACCCTCTACTACTAGAATTAATCTAATTTTATTTAAAATGTTTTTAATAGCTTAATTGACTAGAGTGATGAATTATATCAAAAAAATTGATAAATTGTTAGAATCACCTTTAAAATCATGATTTCTTTTAGTGCTTTTCATTGTTATTTATCACATTAAAAACAAATGAGTGTTAATTAATACTTGTTTAAACTTTTATTAATATTTAAATTCCACGTTTAAGAGTATAACCTCTATGAAAAAACAAATTTGACATTTGTATTTGTTTTCCCCCAATGAAGGGCGAAGCCGCGAAGGCTATAGAGTATAGCCTATCTATAACTATAAATCTACAGAGTCATAATGTTTTTGCTACAGACTAATAATAATACAATATTCGACGAATAAGCTGCCCAAGAATTAATAATTACTTTAATAAAAAAGATAAACAAATATATTTTTCACTTGAGGTTTTCCCATCAGTTACAAAATAAGATAGTTATAGAGAAGTTATATAACATTTAAATATTTTTTCATGTATAATATTATATTCATTTCATGCATTTTAATAACAGATACGAAATTATGCTTCAGTTTTTAAGTGATAAAATAATTATTTTGTATTATAGCCATTAAATTATTTAAATAAACTTTTTATATACACTGTACTAGCTTTTAACCTATGGTTATAAACGCATCGTTCAGAAACTACCAGAATGACAGGTGATATGTTAAACGTCTGTGTGTGTGACATCTCTGTTGGCGAAGGAATTTCGACAAAAAGCGTTTGTGTCTGAAGTTTTAACTGAATTTCGCTCTTAATATTACGGCAATGTGTTGTGACATCTATACCTCAAAAACAAGTTCTAGTGATGCTATCCACCACTTCAAATAGTAAAGTAAAAGGTTCGAAATTATCGGATAATATTGACGCTTCTGATCGGGACGAAATTGGACATGAAAACACTGCGGATGATAAGGTCAGAGGTTATGTTGGAGCATACGATGGACCTTCCTCATTCGGAGGTCCTAGGGAGTCGCGTTTCCGTTCGCGAGGACGGGTCACCGAGTTTCGACACTCCAGAGGCGGGAGCAGGGGCGGCGCCAGAGGCCGTGGCGGTTTCCCGCCAAGAGGTGACCGAGAAGAAAACACCTACAGATATCACGAATCGTTAGGTACTACCAAGATTGACAATTGGTCGCAAGGAAACAATAACAAATTTTATGAGAGATCTGACTTGGTAGTAAACCTACCTGAGGACCCACGTATTTCTAAGCTTTTACGTCGTTTATGTGCGGAAGTCGATGTAGAGAAATCTCTTACTATATGTAGCAAATTGCAAGATGCTGTAATGATGCCTGAGAATGCACGTTATATTAGAAGATCTTATGATATATTAGTGGAATCATTGCTAGATGTGCTTTATGATGCACCTAGCATTGAGACAAAGGAGGGTGCTGCTATGGTGTTGGGCAGAATTGGCTATGTTATGGGACCTGACTTTCGGAAACATCTTGATTGGATTATATCAACATATTCTGTGCACAACACATCTATTAAACATCTTTTGGTTCTTTCTTTCACAGAAACATTTCAACTTGATTTTGAAACTCCCAACCTACCTGATTTTGCAGAAGACATATTAGAAAAGATACAAACTATCATTGAAGCTACAGATTCTGCTGAAGTTTTTATGGCTGCCATAAATGCCATGACATTAATGTCTAATTCATACCCAGAACATTTTGCTAATCATTTTGTGGATACAGTAGATATTTTAGTTGGATGGCATGTTGATAATGCCCAACCAAAGAAAATTAAAGATTTTGCTTTACAATCATTATTTAAATTGAGCCGACATTGGCAAGCAGATGTGGGATTTTCAATAAATCTATTAAATCAGTTTGTAGAGGATATGGTAGCTTATTGTAATGACTTGGATTCCAATAAAAGTGATAAAGATGGAGATGCTAATTCACATGAAGACTGCATGCAAAAGATTTCATCGTTTTTAAATGTTTTTAACACAGTTGTTAAAAGTTTGGGTAACTTGTTAAGCCCCACAGTCTCAAAGTCAGTTACTTGGTCATTTCTGACTGATGCATTGAGTAAAATTCTAAATGTAATGATTGAGGCTCTCACAGAAAATGCTGAAGCAGACCTAATTTTAGCAGGTAACAAATGTATTACATTACTATTAAAGTATTTGCAAACTAAATCAACTTCCTGTCAACCTGCTTTGTTTTCACTTATAACTTTGGAAGTTAATAACTATTTGCAAATTGATGACTATACTTGTTTAAGCATTATAAGCCTGATTTCAGTTACTATCAAGGAAATAGCTTCAAATCTTCCGCTAGATTTTATTTCTCAGACTATAGGTCCTGGATCTCTACTTCGACCCTTATGTTTCTCTGAAGACACTAGGATAGTGAATGGTATTATGTTAATATATAGTAACCTACTTAACTTGAAAAATATCCCACTTTTGCAAGAAGCATACAAATTTGTTTTAAGTGACATACAAAATTCATACTCTATTTTAATACCAGATGTGCAAATATTACAAGTTGAATACACAGAAGAGTATACAAAAGACAATGCAGAAAAAAACATTATATTTTACTTACAATGTCTTTCTGATTTGGCAAATGCAAGTAATTCTATAATTGGAATGTGGGCATTGCAACCGAGCATTTTGGAGTTACTTGCTATCAAAATGTGTCCACATGATGAAACTTTAATGAAGAAACGTCCAGCACTACAATACGCTATTCTGTTTTTGCTTTATTCTCATTGTAAAAAGAACAACCATTTTATTGCTTCTAGTGACTTAGTAACAAATTCCCAAGGAAGGGGTAATGACTTATTTGGATTATCTAATTTATCTATAGGAGATGTGTCCAGCTCAAGCCCAACTTCTGGACATCTTACTGTAATATTAAACACTTTAAGCATTGTCCTTGATGAACAAATGCCTAATGAAACTTTAATTCTTATTCTGACATGGATATCAGATATATTTTGCCAATTAGACAATTATTTACCTATTGTGAGCTTATCGAAAAGCTTTCTTTTATTGACAACTAATATGCTAACATTGGCCCATAGTTTCGACAGTGAAATTGTTTTAATAGTCATAAAAAATTTTCAATATTTACTGAAGAATAAAAGCATGGTGTGGAATATGCTTTTGCTCAAAACAATTGCAGTGGTGTGTATTTTACATATTGACAATGAAAATAAAGTTTTGGCTGCTATATGTAAGAAAGTTTTGTTTGAACTTCCATGGGACATTGTACAACAAGAATTTGATAAACAGATTGTAAAAACATTTACTAGTCGCAAAATGAACAATTTGGTCATAAACTGTGATACAAAACTAAATTCGTTCAAAGATTATCTTATGAGAGAATCGTTTACAACATTGCCCAATCATCATTTCTCAGCTATAATGAATTGTCTAACAAAAGTTAATTTAGAAAATAAGAGCTTTTTACGGGACATCTTCATATCATCTTGGCCTCTTCAGTGTCAAGATTTAGATGAAAACACCTTATTGTTCTTCCGAGAATGTGCAACAAATTTCTCTTCAATAAGCGCCAGTTGGGCCCTGTCTGAAGTGGCTCAGACATGTATTTTATTAAAACTTCGTACAGCGTTAGGTAAACCTCAGGAGACATTTACAAAGATTGAAGGTACTTTAAAAGGTGTAGCGAGAGAAATATCATCATCAGAAACGAAATATGTAGCTTTGGAGAGTGCAAGTGTTTTAGATATAGCAACAGCTGAGCAAGTTAGGGCACGATGGCTGGTAGAGTTTATGATGTTCTTAGAAAAGTACACTTACAATGCTGCGGAAGGTACGGCGACAGTGCTACCAGCAGTTGCTAAACCCGTCAAAACATTTTTCCACACTAATTGGACGACTTGCCGTGAGTGGAATAATAGAGTTCGTCCGGCAGCACTCGCAGTGAGTATTTACGGTGGACACTATGGGGCGGCGATATATCACGCTTCTTTGATATTGCAAAACGCTTCAATTAACTCGAACATAGATATAGAAGCAATAACAATAAGTGTTGCACGAGCCCTTATAAATATAAAGGAACCTGAAGTTGTTCATGGTTTATATGTGTGGATAAAGCAAAAGTTTGAAGTAAAATTTGCGTGGCTTAAAGGTGTCGCTGAACAAGCTAACTTTAGATTTGAATTAGCTTCTGATTTCTATAAAAAGACTTATCAACAGATCAATGAAAATATTGATGAGAATGAAAGTAAAGTAGGCTCTAAGGCAAGCAAGTTCATCGACGAGCAAGTGTTAGAGTGCTATAAAAATATACAAAGCTGGGCTGATATGGAAGAGTGGAAACAGAATACTGGTGTAAGTAATCGTAATTCACTTTGGGAACCACTTACCGTCTTACAACATTTTGAAGATGCTAACGAAATACCGGAACTTAGTAATTGGGACATTTTAGAAATAGATTCATCTGAATCGCCTAAAAATGCTTATTCATGTCAAGGGCTGATAGACAAAATTGAAACTACGTTAATATATTCAGCAATTAATATTTATCATAATAAATATAGTGACAAATACGAATCACTATTGAAAGAATGTGAAAATTTATTAAATTCAAGTGCAGAAGAGTTTTCGCGGACGAATGCTGTCCATTTTCTTAAAGATATAGCTATAATGCAGCTGGCAAATAATGGCCTACTGAATGTAATGAAGAATGGGAAAACAATAACTAATCCGTTCAAGCCGTCTGCTATTAAGGAAAATATTTATGGTACAGAACTGAAAAATTTGACACGCGTTTTATGGTGGAATCAATATTTCACAAAGCTTAACATGACTGAAGAAAATGTGTTTTATAATGAATGTTTAAGACTCGATGTAATAAAAAGCGCTAGAAAGAATGTCAATTTGGTACTGGCAAAGAGAGAGCTTCTAAGGCATTTTAAAAACAATTCTGCTTTTCAATTGTGCTTGAACGTAAGCACTTTAGAAGATTTAAGCGATGTTTTATTTTTATCGACCAATACATATGACCTCGATATATGGACACTTAATAACGCTACTGCACTGACTGAATTGTGCAAAGTTGCCTATGCTAAAGATGAGTCGAAAGCTACTGCTATCAATTTATGTGCGAGTATATCTCTTGGATTTTCTCAAAGATTAGCTATGGGAGAGCAAAATTACGAATTAAGAGAAAAGGGAACCAGATTGTTATTGACACTTTCAAAATGGGTCCAAAATGAAAACGAAAATATCTTAGAAATTGATTCACCTCTGTCAAAATTAGTACAAGCCTTACCTGAAATTGGCTTAGTAGATAACAATATATCGGAGAACGTAATTCCTCTGACTGACTCTGCGGTTGGTAAATTATTGCAGTTTGGCGTAAACCAATGTCCAGGTCTGGCCAAAGCTTGGGCTAACTTTGCTGCCTGGTGTTTTAGATGGGGTCGCAAAATGGTTGAGTTTAGTTCTAAGACACGAGAACAACTTACTGATAATGACAAACTTCAAATAGAAAGTGTGATGATAGGTTGTTCACCTCAAGATTTCGAAGCTGTCTGTGAGATATTGTCTAAAACAAAAGCGACGTGTGATGAAGAAGATATAGATTGGAATGAAATAAATACCTCAGAAATGATCGAAAATCAATTGCGTACCGTTCCATCTTTAAATAACGCTTTCCCTGAACATCTTGCCCTGCTCGTAGACATATGGCGGCAAGCTCAGAAAAGAGTATTTTCATACTTTGAGTTATCAGCGGATGCCTATTTTAAATTTTTACAATTAATATGTGCATCAGACTATATCAATCATAGTGGCGAAAACGCTGTTGTTAATGCGACACTTAGGCTTTTACGATTGATAGTGAAACACGCTATGGAATTACAAACTGTCCTTGAATCAGGATTAGCAAACACGCCTACACAACCGTGGAAAGTAATCATTCCTCAATTATTTTCAAGGCTTAATCATCCAGAAACTTACGTGAGAAAATGTGTTTCGGATTTGCTGTGCAGATTAGCAGAAGATACGCCGCATCTAATTACATTTCCAGCAGTCGTTGGTGCTGTAGAAAATGAACAAAATAGCTTAACGAATTTACACGTCCCTAGGTCATTTTTGTCTAATGATGATATTGATAGTGAGGACGATTTGGATTTGGAAGACTCGGCTAGTGATAAAGTGGTTAATAACGAATTAAATTCTTGCTTCTTGGACATGGTTGAAACTCTTGCTAAGCAGGCTCCAAAAACTATATCACAAGTGAAATTATTAGTAAAAGAGTTGCAGAGAATAAACTTACTATGGGATGAACTGTGTCTAGGAACGTTAGTGCAACATCACACAGAATTTAGTAAACGTTTAATTCAACTAGAGACTGAAATCACAAAAGTAAAAAATAATGCCAACTTAAGTGCAGAAGAAAAAGAAAAACTGATTAAAGAAAAGCATCGTATAATTTTTGAACCGATAGTGTTTGTTCTCGAAGAACTTAATCGTATAACATCTGCTGAGCCAGAGACACCTCATGAGATCGGGTTTCAAAATAAATTTCAAGCCATTATCGTGGATGTTATTGATAAACTGAAAAATCCAACCAATCCTGAAAAGCCTCAAGAATCCTGGGCACCACTCAAACAGTTACAAATAAAATTACAACAAAAGGTGAGCAAAAGATCATTTTATATATTAAAAATGTCTGATATCAGCCCTGTTTTGGCTGAAATGAAAGATACAGTGATTACAATGCCCGGTTTGCACACTAATACAAGAACTGTGAGAATTACGATAAAATCAATTGAAAATAATGTTGCCATACTTCCCACTAAGACGCGGCCAAAGAAATTAGTATTTTACGGCTCTGATGGTAAACCTTATACGTATCTTTTCAAAGGTTTAGAAGACTTGCATTTAGATGAAAGAATAATGCAATTGCTGTCTATAACTAATACGATGCTGGCACGCGATTCTGAAAATAATGATAATCAAACGTACAGAGCTCGACACTACTCGGTTATTCCTCTTGGTCCTAGATCAGGCCTCATAAGTTGGGTAGACAACGTAACACCATTATTTGCGTTATACAAACGCTGGCAAAATCGCGAAGCGGCCATTCAATCTGCAAAGACAAACAAAACTGTCAACGTGCTTCGTCCTTCTGAGCTGTTTTACAGTAAACTAAATCCGCTGTTAAAAGAAGCGGGAATTCCCACTGAGAATAGGAAAGAGTGGCCTGTGTCCATCTTGAAACAGGTATTACAGCAGTTGTCAGATGAAACTCCTCGAGATTTACTATGGAGGGAGTTGTGGTGTAGCAGCGTGAGTCCAGAACAGTGGTGGCAAATGACGCGTCGGTATAGTTACTCGGTTGCCGTAATGAGCACTATCGGTTACATAATTGGTTTGGGAGACCGACATTTGGACAATGTGTTAGTGGACTTGACGTCTGGTGAGGTGGTGCATATTGACTATAATGTGTGCTTCGAGAAGGGGAAGACCCTGCGCGTTCCCGAGAAGGTGCCTTTTAGGATGACGCCCAACTTGGTCACAGCCCTTGGCGTTACTGGAGTCGAGGTAAGTGTTGCTTATAACATTTGGGATTAAACATTTATTAAGTTTTAGATTTAGTATATATATACTATGTTTTATTTTAGTTATAGATATTCTGAAAGATATAGAGCATGCTTAATATCGAAATAAGCTTTCGCTCATGATTTCTTCTAAAAAGCAGTAGAAAATACAAGATATTTAAATTTCTTTCTATTTTTCATTTTTAATAATATGAATAAGATACGATTAACTTAACCCTTTATTCCACATATATCAGGGTAGGCAGAGGAAATGTAGTATGAAGATCGTTGTCGTCAACCGTTGAGTTTTTAGTCTGACGTTGTATCACTGTGCCTGTTTGGCCTCACTTTTTTGCATATATAAAATGTATTGTAATTACTTATTATTTTTATTAAGTGTGCAGTTTCTATTTGCTTATAAGTTTAATTTTTATGATCGTCATAATAATATTCGCGCAACGGTATATCTGTAAATGTTATCTATTTGTTGTTTTAGCATTTGGAATGATTTTATAACAGTTTATTTTAAACATCCGTCTCTTTTTAGTTTAGTTCATGACATCAGGTCGTTGAATTATTTAAAATTAATTATCATATGCTTATTATGTCAAAAACGATTATTAAAATCTAAATAATTATATTGATGGATGAATGAAGGGGAATTTAATTTAAAAAAAATAAATGATTATACATTTCTTTTATGTTTTATCTAATAAACTCTTTTTTTAAACACCTGGTTAATTATCTAGGATACGTGTTAAGCTTAAAAGATTACTTTTTCGTGGACTTTAATCAATTTTTAGCCCAGAGGAAATACAATTGTATATTGTTAGAATAATAATTTAATAAGTTTTTTTAAATATTTTTTAAATTATATCTAACGTAAGAACCGCTTGAGAGTGCATATCGAGTGGAGGACGGAATTGCAAGGAAATAGAAATAATGAATTTCCCCGACTGTCAATCGAACCCGTAACTGTCGTGCATTCACTGTCAGACACTATCTGCGCTGTGCCACGATGGCCAACACTAACGGAAGATGTTTCTACAAAAACATATTTTTAAATATTTACTTTAGATAGAGATAATGAATCAATTTAAAGTTAAATATATTTTTTATATAATAATTTATTATACATAAGATTATCTTTCTATAGCAATGAAATCCATATCAATGTCGGTCACATACATGTGTCAAATAAAGTAAATGGAGAAACAAATTGTGATGACATACATACTGATTTTATTTTATTGTGTAAAAAGATAGTCATTATAATATTTTCTTGCATCATATATACATATGTTATTATTATACAATTGTAAATTTAATATAATTTGAGTTACAATTTATCTTATTTTATTTATATAGGTATTGATTTTCAAAAAAAAAATTGTACATAAAATAAAAATCAATTCATTTCATCGCTTCGTCCTAAAGCGACCTCTGTAGGTTCATAGCGTCGATGCTGGTCTGAGAGATTCTGAAACATTTGTACTTCTCAAATGCTTTAGTAGATGGCGTTAACATACGTATATAGTTTATTTGCAAATAGGTACAAAACATAATAGAATATAGTCTGCGAAGTCTAAACTGAGCTTTGAATTTGTATGAGTGTTCATATAGTGAAGGTGTGAAGTCATAGTCCTCTTGTACTGATAGCAGTTTCACATCTTTAATGCTTAATAGTTTTTTTTTGTGCAATTAAATAAAAGTGCTAAATAAAGTTGGCACTATCACTGTAAAACAATGAGAAAATGTACATATGTGGCCAAGCCAAAAAATGAACACTACGTTCTCTTTGTTGATATGACGAAAAGATTAATTATTTACTGAAATGACACTTATATGACTTATATGATGAAAAATATGAGGATGTAAGAAGAAATGACATAATTTTTTAATGTTGGGATTTTTTTTATTGATTTCTAATCATTTTATTCTTAAAAGTTTATTTTTCTTTCTCTACTTTTATAATCGCTCACAAATGCAGGCTCATCTTAAACCTCGCGAACTCTACTACAAATACTATATTTTTTTTTAATTTTAATGCAATATACATACCTACAATTAAATTAATAATAAAGAGATAAATGAAACTCTTAGAGTACATATTGTTAAATATATTTTTTATTTTACATCCAACATTTTAAGTATTATCGGTATTTAAACATCTGATAGCAGATGATAAAGAATATCTTCATATTAAAATTTTCTCATATGGCAGGGAACTTATTAGAATTTTCTCAATAAAAATTTAACAATAAAGCTTTCATAAATTTGAGCGTAGACTTGAACAGGTAGGTACCTAATGCAAGTGCAAGTGCACCTACACTCACTAACAACATTAAGAACTAGAAGCGTTTCACGTTTCCCACAGAACGTTTATTGTTATTTACACTACACTACGTCTGGCGGCCGCGTGGCCCTGTGCACTGGCGTCGGCCCGTCGGGAGCGTAAGAGGGGTTCGTGTCACCCCTCTCTGAATCTACATACCCGGCGTTTTCTATAATCCTGCATCTGGCTGTGTCAGGTTCGCGTTCCACGTACAATAGACGAGCTGGTCTTCCTCCCATTGCAGATAGGTTGTTAGGTGCAGTTCGTGTGATAGAACCTTCACGTAGGGCCACTGATCCTCGTTTTCTTTCCGGTGCGGGAGATCCTCGATATTCTGATGTATCGGGCCGCTTGCAACGTAATAATTTAGCAAATGCAGCGCGAAATCCTGCGTTTTTCCATGCATATATTAGAGGGTTTATGCCGGAATTAGACATGGCAAGGGACGATGTAAGACGGTATAAGATCGGGCTATGTAGCTTTGCGATTGGTAACGTCTGAGCGCATGATACCACAACGAATGGCATCCAGCAAATTGAGAATGATCCTAGAACTAACAGGACCACCTGGAATTAAAAAAAAACGTTAAATTTATATGAGATAAAAAATATAAATATCCTTATTACAAATCTAACTAAGTTATATATTACAATTACTTTACCTGTATGCTTTTCCAATCGTTGGCTCCGGTCGGGCAGCACGTATTGGCCCGCATGCGGCGCGCGTGACACGTGGCCTCGCGCCATATCCTCCAGTACAAAATGAACATCACCATCCAGATAAGTGAGAACATTGGCGCTAGGATGCTAGTCGTATACGTTTTTGGTACCACCTGGAAAAATATAAAATTAATAATTATTATAAGCTTATATGAGTTTGTAAAGTATATTTTTCATTAATTAATTATTTGTATAAAAGCCATAGCTTTTTATATATTTTTCATTCAATGATAGTATTGCACGAAAAATATATAAAAGGCCTATTAGACCACCGAACCCGCAAACCCCATGTGCTATCAGATATAATGCTATATGTTATATGATATATGCTATAATATATATTAAAAAAATAACTCACCATGTTCATTTCGCAACTAACACCGTCGTGCCAGTCGTTCCAAAACATTGGTATGCAGCTTATGCACACCGCTATTGACCAAGTAGCGCTCATCAGTAGCCGCGTCGCCAGCTTCGTCAAATAGCGACTGTAGTGTAATGGGTGCACGATGGCTATATACCTGTAATATATCGTAATTTACAATATTTATGTTAATTTTATGTACATTTTGTTTGCATGAACCTAAAAATTTGCATCGCGTGCAGCTTTCATTGATTTTCGATATTAGTTTTTGTATATGTATCTACCTATAGGTACAGGATTTAATACTGTGACAACAATATTTTCGTACCTGTCTACGGCGATGGCGATGATGTTGTAAATGGAGGCGAGACACGCGAGTATTATGAGTATGAACCTCATCAGACAGGACCACTTGATCTTGCCGAAGTCATCGTCGAGGTAGAAGACCAGATGGTAGGGCAGAGTGAGGCCCACCATCAGGTCCGATATGGCTAGGTTCAGCACGAATTGGTTCGACACTAGCGAGGACAGGCGGCGGCTCATCGTGACGGCGAGAATGGTGAGGGTGTTCCCGCTGACGATGAGTAGCATGAGGGCGCCGTCGACGATGCTCCATGCCCAAAAGTTGTACAAGTCCGGCGTGACCGCTTCCGTCGCGTTCCACCACTCTTCACTCTCGTTGCCCAGTACAACGTCCATAACATCGTGGGTCGCGGCCGCCAGCGACCCCCACTCGGACTGATTCGACGTCGTGGTCGAACTTTACGCGCACATTGTCTCGATTTTTAACACTATACGCGTTTTATACGCACTAGCATCTATAGTCTTTTTACACATTATACGTAAACACGAGCTGGCGTTACTCATTTCCGCCGTGGATGGCACCTGAAAAAAAAATACATGTTATAAATATGAAAAATCCTGAAGTTTATTAAGTTGCATGTTTCTTAAGTGATGATGGGAAATTAAGGCTCCCGTCTGCCACATAAAAATATTGTGTATTGAGTTACATATATCGCTAATTACACTTAAAACTAAGTGCCTCGCCATCGATGATACATTAGATTTGAGGGTGAAAATCAATTTCTACCAAAAATACATTTAAGAAATTTACTCCAATATTCACGGAATATTATTATATAAATATTCATTATAGCTTTCGTCTGCGGCTACGCCCGCATGTCAAATGGATATAACTAACAGTTGTGTATGACACTAGACATTCAAAGCCCGAGGTAACTCTGACCGCAGGTAACTACTTGCATAAGTATAAAATTAAGTATATACTCCTATATTTCTTAACCTTCATAGATTAAAGTGAAGTGGTTGCTAGTAAGCAACCTATAGCAACCCTATAGCAACCTATAGGGAAATCAATGTAACACTGTGACATTAGCTAAATGTCGACATAAAAGTCTTATACACTCGTAGCGGCTTATAACGTATTCTTCAAGGACAAATGACATACATTAAATCTGACACTAAATTGGATTAACTGTTATTTGTTTTGTCTTAAACATTTTAATGTTGGTATATTATAGTAAATAAAATACAGTTATATCACTAAATTTACTTTTCCTATTCCCAAAAAAATTCTGTTATGTATTAATATTAGTACATACTGAAAGATCTTTTCATAAATATTATTAAAATTAAAACTAATAATAAGAAAAGAGAATTTAACCTCCGATACTAGAAACCTGAAAAGAACTTGTTTGGAATTATGTGACATTTAAATTTTTAGTATGGTTATCAACATATCTAAAGCAAATATTTAAGTAAAGCTCAAATACAGACGAACGCGAAACAGTTCATTAAAATAATTGGGATCGAAGAGAATGTTGATTAATGGGAATTCTGCTGTGGCTTTTAGATGCCGTAACCGTAAATCACTCGTCATCGGGACGTACTGTGCACGTCGTTCATTCAATTTACAGAAATTACAATATGGTTTACGCTGCTGATGCCAAAGATAGATAGATAGATATTTTACTGAAATTACATATATATAATATGGAAGCTATTGTGCCACAATGACAGTATGTAATCAATTGTTTTTATTTCTTCGTTTTGGTAGACAAAGTGCGGCATTGTTGAGGATGTAGGTGAAGCTGAAAAAACTATATTAAAAATTATCATAGCTGGATTTGAACCTGCGTTAAACGCTTCGATCATTTAAACTTAGTAGTCCCACCATATACAGTTGTTTGTTAAATAAAAAGATTTTATTTATCTGGAACCTGGGCGAGGTCCGTTAAATTATTTATAAGCTGTATTCTGTTCACAATAACGTTTAGGCTGTGAGTTATTCAGACGAATCTAATATTTTAAGACACTGTTGAATATTTACGTAGAGCTAGCTATCTGTAAACAACTCGTGTACAAGACTAAAACCTCTTTGTTAATAGATTTGTCTAGAGAAGTCCTTTCTAGGGCGCGTTCTAAGGAAAATTGTTTGTATTCTGGTCGCGGATCGCTTATTGCTACATTAGGTTATTATATGCCCTTTCGAAGTACCCACGGTGAGAATCAATGCAACTCGTTTGTATGCAACAGCTTGTTCCAATCGCTTGCATTTTATTTGACAGGCGCTACGTTCTGACCGAGTGCCGAGTTTTATATAGACAAATAACTTTTATTTATTAAATCACTTAGAATTTTTATATACTTAAATTAAATAAAATATATAAAGTGTTATAGATATACTAAAAAGTAATGGTAGATACGGATTGGTGTAAAAAACTTGAGTAAATTTAATTTCTAATAATTTGAGCGTAACAGTTTCAAACTTGTGCCTCGCTCATATATATTTCTAAGAAGCGAATGTTAGAGTCCTAATACGTAAAATTTTTTATAAGTTTTCTATATATATAAAAAGAATCTACTATGACCTCGAAACTGTGGAAGATATATGAAAATTAAAAAGTAATGATACTAAGAATCTGTAGTTGACTCTATAGGTAAATTAAAATATAATTTACTGTATTGAAACAATCGAATTAAGAAAGTTGTTAGCGTCTGAACACGTAAATAATTTTACGATAGTGCCCAGTTCAAATATTGACCAGCTTGTGCATACATAGCGTGCTGCACCCAATATTGCAATACACTCCTAAGCTATATCATGAAGTAGGAGGTATTTCATTTACTTTACAATCAATTGCAAGAACTGGAAGTTTCGCTTGTATCGATATTTAGTTTTAATTTTGGCGTAAAAAGTAAAAACTAGAAACTGGAAAATAATAATGTGTTTCAAAGTGGAATTTGAACTCACTATCTTAGACTAAATAATATACCTTAGTTTATATATATGAGGAATATAACTACTATGGCGTAAACTTTTAAAGGCTAGAAAAAAACTTTTTTAAATTTTTTAATGTTATAAAGTATACGGATCCTACATATCGTCATATGTACGTGAGTTATATATAGAAGCCATGTAATGTTATTTTATTTAGTCCATTGTCTAACTTCAATGGTTTGTCTACAATTGTATTATAATTGTAACGGATCGATTGGCTCGAAGGACGTTTCTGTGTTGTGGATGACATTGACGAAATATTCGTTTTTTTTAGTGTCACGCGTTACATAATATTTGGATTGAGTATTAAGTGTATCATTTAGTTATTTTTCGCCGTAAATAGTCTGTGTTATTTAAGAAAAAGAAAAGTCGTTTACGTAGTCAAATGTTAATAAGTATATGATTTTCGATTCTAAATTTTCGAGATACATAACTCTAAACGCAGGTACTAACATACACAAAGATAATTTTTCTTATATTTTATGGATTGAGTAACACGCCGCTACATTATTATTTCTCTATAAAATATATATTTTATTCTCTTATCCTCTTATATAAGAGGAGCCGAAACGGACCTACATGCGTACATTATTATTCAAGTAATATTTTCGTTTTACATTTGTTAATCAAATAGTATGAGGATAAACACACACTCGAGGTATCGTCCGTGTTAATTACACTGTTGAAACACGCTTTTACGCATACCTGTCGTAGAGGCACTTATCGTGTCAAATGTTCTTTTAACTTACCAATGGCTATGTGTGAAAATTTATTAAGGCAATTAGCAGTTTCCATGGAATTCGATGTATGATGAAATATATAAATATGTTGTTACCGAATAGAGCTACTTTAAAATTGGCATTTAGTCTTAAAGATTTGTAACTTACTGTAAGTAAGGAATTTAAACGAAAAGCGTATAGTTCATAGGTTATGCTAACACACATGTATTATTTAAAATTAAATAATAAATTCAGACTAAATTTTCGGCAGAAAATAGATAAAGTTTTAATATAGTGTTTTGTATACTATATAAAACTTATTGAATGACTGACACAAGAAACTTTTGAAATTGGCATTAAGGTAACCTATCTTGCAGTGAAAGGCAACACTAAGAAAAGACTTCGAAATCGTACGGAAAGGGTAATAAAAAAAAATCCACGTTCAAATAGAGTTGCGAGCTACGACAAGTATAATTTTCATTATCCACTAGTATATTTAACAATAAAATTGTCAAGATTATTAGTATTTCCTATACAGTAATTGATTCTCATGTGTGCCACTCTACAGTCGGCACCATGATGTCATCGCATTACACACTTCAAAGATTTCGCGGCACCCTAAATGATTAGACTCATTAGTTAAGCCAACTTATCTCAATTGGTTATCGTGATCTACTTCTTAATTTTGTCGAATAATGTTGGTGGGAGTTCCTTGTGGTCAACGATGTTGACCGTTATTGGTAAATACGCTTTACTAGAGAATTTGTTTGAAGAGTAACTGTATTGGTAAATACGTTGTTTTGGTCTCATATATTTTGTTTGTTTTTTATCATATAAGAGACGCGCGGTTTCTTAGCGTAGTGGCACTGTAACTGACTATAAACGAAGTGGTCGTGGATTCGATTTGATTTTAATCACTCAAGGAAATTAATAATTTTTATTTTCTCACTGTGGTAACATCAATAAGAAAATAACACTAATATCCTTTGCCTACACTGCCATATGCGGGATATAGCGTGAAATTTAAAAAAAAACATAGCACTGGGTTTGTGTTCACGATGATTTTTGTAACTGTTCTCATTGGGTGCATTATTTATATATCGGTTTTTAGCATAATAAGTCTTTTGGTCTATTTGGGCAAAGCGCAATGTGAAGGAGGGGTTTACTTAAGGAGGCATGTACTCGAAAATTCCTGATAATGTAGACTAATATTGTGTACAAGTACAACATAAAACAAAAACAGAGGTTTTTAAGTATTTACAAAAGTTAATTTAGGTTAGTTACACTAATAATTGAATACACTTTTATACAACAGATGAATAAATAAGTGGTAGTAAGTACTTGTATTGTATATTGTAAACTCAAATAATAGGGTCAATTGTGAAAATTGATTGTTCTTTCTGAATCGACGAGTACTCTCGCCGTATAATGAAACACGAGTAGGTAGACACGTGGGTGGTAGTTGCGGTAATTAAAAATTATTGAAAAATTGCATGTGTTTTTTTTTATTGTTACGCGTCTTTTGTAGAGTTGAGGTACGGTAGTCCTAGAGTCCTTTAGGTTTTCACTTATCTTATGCAGATATGTCATCGCGTCATTATAAATTTACAAGAAAAAATCATGCTTTTTATGCAGGATAGGCAGAGGGAGCGTAGTATTAAAATCGGAATATCTTCATCACTTTACAGTAATTTTTTGAGATATTGCATGTTAAGTGGCGGAGTTCAACGCCGTGGTTTGTCTTCTTTCCAGAGCGAAGAAATTAAATTAATTAATTCCTCCTAGTACAGGCTAGGGAAAAAAAACCTCAAAGCGAGAATCCTTATCACAAATATTACGGAAATGTCAATGTTTCGAGAAGGGTTTAAATTCAAATCTACGCCCATCGCGTGAACAATTACACACTCCCCCAACTATACCATGAGAAAAAAAGAACCATATATAGATATATTGTATATATAATGAATTTATGTGTTGCTATACGGTACGGTATTGGTCGGTGGCGATCGTAGATTGGGGTGACGGCATTACAGATTCATTTGGTGGCTCGAAGGGCTTCCACGTCAATGTTCCGAAGGCTATATGGCGGAGGTCGTTGATTTACTAAGGTGATATTTATGAAACTAAAGTTAGACTTTTGTTAGGAGGTAGCTTTGCCTTGAAATTGAAACTGAAAGTTTGTGAAATGTTTTTTTGTTTGTTTGTATACGATACCAATAAGCAATACTTATTAATTTGTGTTATTTTCATTAATATTATATAAATTTGTATGAACTTTAGAAACGATGATTGTGGGTTCAATCTCCATTGGGGGAATAAATGGCTTTTTTCTCGTTCTGATAACAAGACGTGATAACAAGAAGTGAGCTGTAATGTTCTACATGGGGAACAGATTGCCCTAACAGTAGGTTCCCTCTACCTCTACACTGTTTTATGCGAGATGCAGCGTGAATCCAAAAAAATATTATTTACTATACCTACTACTACTAAAATACTATAAGCACTTGAAAATATTTACAATTATTAATATATTTTATTAGTCTTAGCTGTTCTAAATGTGCCTTAGTAATGTGATTACAAAAGTCAATTACGTACAATCGTCTTTATGAATGGGTTTGAATCGTATCGGCCATGTTTATTGACATTATAGCTTTAATCTAGTCGCGCTCAATACAAATGTATTAACTATATTGTTTAATTTTATCTTCACCTTTTGTCTATTTAGATGAGTCTTTTAGCGTCTGGCGGTAAACGCGTGGGTTGTGGGTTTGATTCCCACTCGATAGATTGTATTATTTTTATATCTTCACTCCGGCAACAAGTCATAAATTCTATAGAAAGTGTGGAACGGAATGTCTAAACACTAGGTCTCAGGCCTACTCTACTAAATGCGGTATACAAAGTGAAGTTTCGTTGTATCCCTAGATCGCTTGTAATGTTCGTTCCGATTTATGGTTCATTTAGATAGAACTTTATTGGACGTTGATCTGCTTTGTTATTCAGTACATTCTCGATGTGCAATATCATGTGTTAGGAATTTTGCCAATCTTACAATGTATTAGGAATTTCCTTTCTTAATGGACGTTATTTAATTATCTTTGAAACTAGCGGCCTGTTCTGGTGTATGTTTAGGTAATATAATATAGTTTTTTTCATATAAATACAAGATTGTTATGAAGTAACTGTTTATACGAGAATCGTGCCAAAATTACTCGTGAAGTTTCATCAAAATCGATTCAGCTCTTTTCAATATTAGTCTAAAACGACAAACATACAGAATAATAAAAATAAAATTTCGATAACGAGCAGTTTTCTACAATTATTATAGTAATATTGCTATATAATAATGATTAGTTTAGTTAAAGTAATATATTTTTAGTGTCTTACTTGTCTTCACAAAACTGACTAGTTGGTTCTGCACGTGTTCTTCCCGAGCTTTAGTCGCGAGTAATGAGGCGTTATTGTGAGTCCAAGGGCAAACGAATACTTAGTTCAAAGCAAATAAACTCACCGCCTTTGACACGGTGCATTTTAGATTTTTTAACAGCAAAATTGTACTAACTCTAATAGAATACAGCGGAAGCTTTTCCTTGTATAATGATATTATTTCATTAAAAAAAATACATTACGCTATGTTCCACATACAGCAGGATAGGCTTAGGAAATCTAGTTTCTGTTCCGCCCATTTTACGAGACTTGGCGTGTTGAGTGGCGGAACTTAACGCCGCACTTTCCTACGCCGCTGCGCCACTGCTCAAAATTATTTCAAACTTTGTACATTAATATGTATACGTGTGTATTAATCGAGAAAGATAAACAATTTTCAAACTTAGAGGTTTCCCCCAATTTTCAAACAGAGAGTTGGTTTCACAACGGGGTACAAGATTTTGTGAAATTGGTTTCACGATTGTTCAAAGTTTGTGTAAAACTTGATAATTGATTTTATCTTCTCCTATACTTGTATTAAACATTTTTAACCGATTTCAAAAGGAGGAGGTTCTTTCTCAATTCGGTTGGTATATTTTTTATAGCTTATTTATAATTTTTGAAGATGAAATGTAAGAACTTAGTGATTTATCAATGTCTAGCCAATTTAATGTCTTCTTAGATGTTATGCGTTTGTGGTCGTGGTGACTTTGTGGTATGAAGTGAGATTGTGAACGCGATTATTGTGGGTTCGATCATTTCCTCGCTCTAATAGATACATACAAATATATCCAATATTCTAGACAACGCTATAAAATTATGACTTTACTAAGTATTCTTTAGAACACAAGTACTTTTTTGAGATAATTAAAACTAGAACTTCTTTGTGCATTTTTATATGACATTATATATTTTTTTTTGCAATTTTCATTAATTTCCTATTATGAAATGTTTCAAGCTTCTTTTAGTTGAAATGGTGAATTATTCTCCACCGCTAGCTACAGTACAATATGGTGTTTCTGTTTATATTTTCAAAGTTTCTGAATACAAGTGTATGTATGAATCGGTAAAGTAGCGAGTTGTGTGCGGTGTGCGTGAAATGAGTTTCGTTAGGCCGCAGCTCTATTGTTGACCTTTCGGTGTCGACGTTTGAAATATGAAATTTTATAATTTATATTTTGAATCTACCGACAGAATTCCATTATAATATTACCCAAGCAAAAATTATATTAACATCTATATATAAGGTCTCGAGTTATTATGTTAATTTTGATGTTTTTTTTTAAATATTTTTTATTATTTACATTTTAATTGCTCTCTTGTATTAAAATCGTGTTAAAATTAATTTATTCTTATAATAATGCGTCTCTCGTTAATTGCTGTGGTCACACAGAGACTAGTAGTGACATTTCACTATGATCTCAAGTGTTGATTGTTCTTGAATTCCATTTTTTTTTATTAAAATTGAACCAATTACTTATAAAACATATTGCCACTGTACTAAATTGGTGTTTAATTTGTAGTTAGTTAGGCAACGTAGTGCTAAGACACTGCGTTTCACACGGAATTCAACATTGCACTATGTCTTGTTATCAGAGCGAGGAAATAAAAAGAATTCGTTCTCAAGTGGGAATCAAACCTGCAATCTTCGTCACAGCGCAATTGAATCGAAAATCTGTGAGAACGGCTTTTCCTGTTTGTAAAATCCCACCAGTAACTCATCGATTCAGTCGAGATGCATTCCAAATAAAGATCTCAACGGCTGAAATGTAATTTCTGTCTCGTTTGGAATGTTTGTGCTCTCCGGAAGTCGGTTCTAATGGACTCGACTCCCTATTGCTTTCAGATATTGCCATTTGGCTTGACGTTGATTATTTTTGGTATTAAATGAATTTCTTGATTTGTTTTTGTAAATAGTATTAAAGGATTATTTCAATATATTAATGTAAACTTCGAACCGAATCTTATTTTTCTGTAGGGTATCTGTAGCGTAGATTTTCTCCAAAATCTGTAATGTTTCAGTTTTAATATACCAAGTATTATACTTGATATTAAAATTAAATTTTACTAAACAATCAACCTAACTTATGATAATTCGATATATTACATTTCGTAAAAAAACTATAACATTTTATCATGAATTCATCACTTTTCCTTTATTAAATTATTCTTTCCTATTGCCTCATTGCTAAATATTGTTACAAAGAAGAACAGCATATTATATTAAGATATTGGAACAATCGACCTCTATACAGTGATTTGTGAAGATTTTAATAGTCAAGTGCATTAAACCCGTACATCTGGTGTATCTCATAGTAGCGGTCGATGGCGCGACATATTCAATCCACGAGCTATGATAATTTCGCGGATAAATATCTCAAGGTCACTCCGACCTACATTGCAGCCAGCCTGCACACGTTCGGTACATTTTCCTACCGCAATGTTTGCCCAGTGAAGGAAAACAATAAGCTGTGTTAGCAAAAACTCTAGTCAAGGGCATTTACTTTGTAAACACCCCTTTATTCCTGTTTTTTTGTGTTGATTGAAGTAGCCAGAGGATTTACTGAAACGGTTTAGTGATACGACACTAATCTTAAAAGTTTTTAATACTAACAATTCTTTAAATAAATGTTTATCTTATACATAAATTATTTATATCTCCAAAAAAAATACTTTCCCTAAAAAGTTGTTATATCTAAATTGGTACATAAGGTTCAGTGCAAATCGACCGGTTACATAAGTGGGGGCGCGGTGTAGCCGAAAGCTTACGTAAGTACGTCTGGAAGCTTTACTGCGAAAGCTGGGGGTTCGCTCCAAGTTACCCCGGATCGCGGGAAAGCTCAAACTTCGACCGCTCGCGAGTCTTACGTGCTAATTACCATATTGGATGCATATCGTATTATTTTAATATACGATATTGTTATTATTAAGAGATATTGAGAACATTTTTTTTATTATTAAAATTTTTTATAAGAAGTTAGTTTTATAAATATTTTAATTTAAGATTACTTTAGTTTCACGGAGTAATTTTCGCTAGAGAATATATTAGCGATTTGAGAGTTCGTCGAGTAGCGAACTCGATTGCTTTACAAACATACGTGAAACGGACATCGTCAACGGTAGTGTGGACTCCTCGGCGTAGTTTCGTCCGGTGGTCCGTCAATATTTACTTCGCCGGCTGTACTTACGGCGGCACTCTCTCAGCGCACTTCCCGGCGAAACGAATGTTAATCATCACACCGAGTTATGTGCACTTTGTGTGATTATTGTGTAAACACTACACTTAAACTTTTGCCACTATCAGAAATCGAGGGTTTTTCTTTTTTTTTTTTGGAAATTCGCGAGAAGCATGTACGTTCGGCTCGGCGGTCGGCACGCAACTAACGCGGGTGCCGGCTACTCCGAGTGTTGGAGTACGATACTGCCAAATGTGGTTTTTCTTTGGTTTTTGGCCTATGAAAGGGAAAGTTTTGTTTATTTTTCCCAGTTAGTTCGTCTTAATTTAGTTCTTTTATTGCAAAGTAAATTATCGTTTTCATCTAACTTGGCTTCGTATCGACAGTAAAATAAGAAATGAGATATTTTTGTACATTTTTTTACGGTCTATGTAGTGGAGCTTGTCAATTTGATATTTTATAGCTGGAACGCTTTAATAACGTTTCAAGAGCTTTGAAATAAATTAAGTAATGAAACTTTGAATCATTTCAATTTTAACGTTTTATATAAATATTTCGTCGATACAAGGATTATGCTTGATGGTTTCTGATTTGAAACTATTTCAGGCCATCGTCTCGCAGTGGTAGAAACGTGTGATTGAAATTTTGATTTCCACGCGAGGACTCTCCGTTCCCCACTTTTCGCCCAATTCTCGAGGCTTTTACTACTTAATACCAGAGCGAGGAAATGAAAATTAAAAATGTAACTCATGTGAGAATCGAAGCCGCTATCATCTTTGGTCACCTTTGTGCTCCTGCGCCATGAGGGCCTCAAATCGCATTGCTAGTATATAAAAAAATAGCAACCTGTAGCAGAAAAGCAGATTGTTTTATAAACTTTGTATTAAGCGGCGGCGATGTTAAGTACTTATTGTTATGTGCAGTCAGAAAAAAAGCTTCATGCTTTTTCCCGCTTACACGTAGTAAAAAAAATAATTTAAATAATAAATACAGATGTGAAAATTAGGAAACGGAAGTGTCTTAACGGGAAGGGAGTGCTAACTTAACAATAGGTTTCCAGGTTCCTTCTGCATACCCTGTTTTGAGTAGGTCCATATTAATATTACCTGAAAGTCGAAAACGAAGTTGCGCTTAAAGTATATGCTGCTTGCAGAACGTGGATGCAAGATGGATTAAAGTGGAAATATTTTGCTCAGCTTAGGCTTTTTGGGTCAACATCGCAGTCAGGCGGAGAAAGACCGACGGCAAGTGCCACGACGTTATACATAAGTGCTTCTGTTATTATAAACGCGCTTTAATTTAAGTAACACATTTCCGGATTAAATATTATCTCATAAAGATTTAGACACGTGGCATAATGTTTGAAGATTAGTTTCTCTTTTTTAAATGGGTTTTCTTTTTTTTTATTTTTTATTTTTTTGGTTTGGTTTTTAAAAGAGTTTTTAAAAACTTCATACTAAATTGTGCATGTGTTTTAAAAACGAGAATTTAGTTAGAATTTCGATACAAATGTAAAAATCTTTTTAATTTAAAAAAAAACAGCGATTGGGCAGCGACTGACTATAAACACGATGGGAAAAATAGCAACTAGCTGATTCTTGATACTTTTTCTCTACTTCTGACAAGAAAAAGCACCAAAAGCAAGCTCAAAAAAAGGAAAAAAAAAATTATCTTGCACATGCATGTTTAAAGTTTTATTAAACTAAAAAATGCCTTTTAAATATTCAAATATTTCCTAATGTTGACATTAATAATCATTCAAATTTATCGTTTGTAATGAAAATATACGTAACGTTACCTAATCCTCTAATAGAATGTTGTAAGCACGATCCCGAATATTGTTTGTGCACCCGAGTATCTAATACAAGGATTACGCTCAACACACTTATCCTACAGTTCAGTTTCCCGACGGATCTACTTTACCCCTTTTTGAAGCACAGAAGTGAAGTTAAATATTAATATTTTGTAGGACATATATTTTATTGAAATTTTGTATATTGTCATGTAATAGGATTTGCCTACCTAATACCTTTTTCGGATAAAGTAGAATTTTTAACCTAATGTTAAGATATTCCGTTCCCGTTAGGGCACTCCCGCTAGCTACTTTCTGTCCGAATTCTGAATTGCGCATTAAGTGGGGAAATTATGAATTAAATTATTTTCATTTCCACATTCTAGTAGACAAAACGTGGTTCCTTTTATTTCAGCTTCTCTAGTATCTCGTGGTTCAATTATGCGGGGAGAAGAGTGAAGCTGCTTTTTTATTGCGTATAATATTTTTAATATATTTTAATATATTATAAAACATAATATTTTATAGAGCCACTAGAGGATTTTATTACTTTGGATTTCAAACCTTGAGTAACATGTAAATATGATAATATTTATACCTCTTTTATACGAATAGACATTTTTTCTGGTAAAAGTTTATTATCTTATAGACTTTTTCAACATTGCTGAAAAAGAGGATCCTTTATTTAACCAACTACCCATTTGAAGTCTATTTTCAATTTGGTTTTATTTTATAATGACCTAATTTTTTGTAGAATTTTAATTAAGAAGAAAAGATTAATGGCTAATTTATTTTTGTACTAGAATTTGTTTTTAAACTAAATTATTCTGGAGGCGTTGCGTGTTGAGTGGCTCAACTCGACACCACAGCGAAGAAATGAAAATATAAATGTAAATAAATATTTTATTTTCTCAAGTGGGGATCGAAC
>FAPY01011695.1:0-10286 GCA_900067975.1 Heliconius heurippa | reverse complement strand
TGTGCCGCTGCGCCACGACGGTCACATATGTGGTAAATTGTGAATAGCATACTGTCCCTTATGAAAATAAGGAGAACAATATTTATTTCATAAAAAACGTGTAGGCTTAGTGAAACTTTTTACAGTATTCCCTTTTAGAAAGCTGTCTCTAAAAGAAGTAATCTATTTCGTTAAAATTAATTTAGGTCGTCGTTGCAACACCCTATCTCACAGGCTACCGCAACCGCACATATACCTTAGCAAGTTTCATACATTTCAAATATGCAATATTGTATACAATTTAGAAATATTCATTAAAAATATTAATAAAATTGTACGCCGATGTTTCAGCGCCACAGCGTATATAAACGCGACGGTTGTGGGTTCGATTGCCACTCGGCGGATGAGCTATTTTCATTTCTCCGCTCTTTTAAGAAAACAAGAAGAAAATTGGGTATTGGAACGAACAACGTATTTATTCATAATTTTATCCATGTTTTTGTTTTTTCAAAGCGAATAAAACATAAGCTCTAAATTTCAATACTGTTTGTGTTTAATTTGATCTGTTATTGTTCAGGCAGTTCCTGGCTACTTTGTATTATTGTAACTTTAAATTATAACTATGCATGGCTCGGCAATTAAGACGTAAAATGTAAAATCCAATTATTTCTCGTTTCTAAAGGAATTTTGAGAAATCCTTTCTTAATACTTCCTTACTCTCCCTAACTTACTTACATGCTTAATCTGAACTCTCTAGCAACAATACTTACCCTTTATCTATATTACCCGCTTTTTGCGTTGAAATTGGATAAAACTATATTAATCTCTGTACTGTTGAAATAGATGGAGCATAAAAATAATCACAGTTACTTGTTTTTCCATAAATACTTATTCTGTAACTAATAAATTAGTTACAACGAGAATAAACTATAATCCAAGAGTATTCTTGTTAATATGTAATTTATTGCCAAAGATATTGCAAGGGAATATAGATTTGCGCGTAAACAACTATGATGAGTAATGTTTCCACGTGGTCGAGATTACTGATATCTTTTATCTAGAATCATTTTACCGTAATAATACTTCTTTCTATAGATAGTAGGTAGGTAGTTGCCTTATTGGAAAACTATGTAACTTGATTGTTATAATAATTGAAATTAATCGGAAGATGATTTGAAAAATTTGCGCTAAATTAGTGTTTATGTTTTATTTTAGTATAGAGTGTAGTGAAAATTCGAGAGTTACGTCACTCTTCTCTGTTTTGAGCTTATAGTTCATGTTCTTTACACAAATAAATCACTTCCCAGCGATATATTCCATTGATATAATTTTTTTCTATAAAATTCTCTCGGTTCTTAAATGTCTATTAGTGCCCTTATATTAACTAACTAGTCGTCTATTGTATCTACGAGTACATCTTGTTTTGTGTGGACTTAAAGTGGTAAAATAGAAAATCTTGCATTTTTTTCATTTCCGTAGGAATTTCGAGAAATCCTCTCAGAGAGCGCTGCCTTGTTCTCTTTAACCTTCGAAGTACCTAAGCCAAATGTCAACATAGTCCAGTAGTTTCGTTGGCGCTTTGGTTCCAATTTAGTTAATAATGTAAGCTCATACTTTAGTAAAACTATCTTTACGGCAACGTAACAGATAACACATGTCGTTGCAAAAGTTTTCTCAAAAATACAATATATTGCTTAATTTTTATCGAAAATTTTATTTTGAATTCTCATTTCCTGTCATAGGTAGGTTTTACTACATATAAAGACAAAACCTACCCAAAACATAAATTATCGTTGGAATTTTCCAAAATAAATATATATTCTATTAACGCTATGATTTTCATTTAGTATGGAAGTTATTAGTAAATCTCGGTAACTCACGGCGGGCGATTTCTGAGGGCGAGCTAGCTTCATTAATCTGGCTCATTCATTATTTAAGCAGAAGTGGATTACGGCGGGCAACGGGTTTTACTGCCATCCATCCAGCCATAGCTTTATATGTGTGTATGTTTGTTTGTTTATAATAAATATTTATGTATGTACACATCTATATTTAAACTTTATTGGTTGTTGGTTGAAGTTTATAAGACTGAATGGAATCGATTTTTCTCGTTTAATAATTATATGTAAACTATTTTTAGCTCCCTGCTCTAACAAAGCGCGGCATTTAGTTCCACCACTTTCGGAAAATTAAAAAGAAAATGGAGAATCAAGTGTATTATCATTTGGTTCTCTGCTTACCATTCGAAAAGTGTGAAGCAGGTTTTTTTTTAAAATCCGGAAATAAAAATTGTTGATTATATCGTTACTATATTACTAGGAATAAATAAAAGAACTTCAACATACATTTGTATTAAAAATTACCATTTCGAGACGGAACTTAACGCCACGGAATATTTCTATTTATTATAAGAAGAAAAGAACATTATAATTGTAAGCTGGTTGCAATTGAACCCGCAACTACCACGTATACAATGAGATGGAATAGGTTATAACTACTTCACTATATCACAAATATATGTACTTTAGTATGTTTATTTTATAGCTTTGTTAGTGTTCACAACAATGAACTGTTGAATGCATTTGTTGCTTGTATACACTTGTATACCGCCCGCCCGGTCCGCTCATATTTACGGTGTTTCTCATCGCCTTTTGTTTTCAACTGGCGGCTATGGATATCTCATCTACATATATATATGTGTAGTAACGTATGTTTGTTTGTGTTTAGATATTGCATTTCTATTTATTGTTTTAGCTTTGTACTTGTATTGGATTTTGTGTTTTTTGTTTTTTTTATGTATTGTTTTTATGTAGGTTTATTTTGTTCGGTTTTAGTAGAATTTCTGGTGTAGATATGTTTTTGTGTATGATTGTTAATTTACTGTTCTAATATTTCAAACATTAAGCTTTTTTTCAAACGTATATATTGTATATGTATGTACGTAGCGGGATTCGAAGCCGCCCATATGGAAATCATCCAAGTTTTCTGATTTAAGTTATTATTAAGCTACGTAGAAATTCTTATACACTAGAAACACAATTGCCTAAGTGACAAAGAATTCTTTCAAAATGTAATATTGTTGTTCTAGAGACAAATAAATGTCTACGAATTTAAATGTTGTTGTCTACGAGTTGAATAATGTAGCCAATCGTGGCGCAGTAGGTATAGTAGTAGTAAACAGGTTGCGGGTTCGATTCCCATTCGAAGAAATGAAATATTTAATATATTCGTTTCCCCACTCTAATTACAAATTCAACAAATTCTGCAAATCAACAAACCATGTCCCTAGAATTCAGCGGAAAGTGGGGGACGATCGGACGGAAACGTCTAATAAGAACAGATTCCCAGGTTCCCAGGTTGTCTTTTTCTATCCTATGTGCGAGATACAGTGCGAAGCTAAATAAGAATATACTGATAATTTAAGTACTGTCCATGCAGCTTTTATTAAAATAATCTTGGTTCTATAAAGCTTATAATCTTTTCTTTACGACTAGAATCAAATGGCTTGTGAGTTACCAAGTTAGCCAATTTAAGGGCTTAGGCTATTCACCAAACGAGGCGCAATTTGTTATGGAAAGCAATAGCAATAAAAATGGGCTGATGTAATGTTGTAGATATAATATTTTATGGATGTGACGCAGTTAGGGTATCTGACTTCACGCGATAGTTATAGATATTCGGACGGTATCCAAAATTGGGGGTTTGAATCCTCGTCTACGTTAATATATATTTTTTGGTTTTTAAATATTTAAAGTTGTTTGCACTCATTTTGTATGAAATTAAATACATATAGAATGTGTGTACTATACAAATAAGTTGGTAAATATTTTTTTTTCTATGATATATCTATAAATTTTCATTTTTTTCCATTCTTTATATATATTGTAAGCTTTCATTTCTTGCCTAATTTTCTATTGGTTCGTTCGTTTCTAATGCAGCATAAACAAGATATAAATAGTCGTATTTTTTGATTGCGTTGACTTAGTAGCTGTGCTTCAAGAGCTTAATAATTGATATTTAATATTTCCACACCATCTTAAGATTAATGGCATCGACAGAGGGACAAACAGTCGGTCAACAAAGCGATCCTACAAGGATTCAATTTTTTCTTTTGAACTACGTAATCCCAAAAACTGTTAAAATACATCAGCACGTTTGATAGATATTATTTACTATCAAATTACAGTGTATTATTCTAGTTTACCAATAAATAAAGATTTACCACGATACTAAATTAAGGAACTAATTGATTGGTAAAAGTCAAATCAATCTTACTTATTGTTGAGAAGCAATAAGATATATCTTCTTATTAGTTGCGATAAATTCCGAGTGAAACTAGAGCACGCCTAAATTTCTTGGTCAACTTAATTACCGATTTGCAATCTGCTACGTCCGCTTTGGTAATCTAAGGCGTGTATAGTAAACTGGAGTACTGGAACTGTGTCTGGCTCTACGCCAGCAGTGTCAATGTCATGAACGCGGTTTCTCTACGTTGGTTTTAGGTTCGAATTAGGTTTTTTATACGCAACCTTTTTTTGGTTGATGTTTTTTTTGATTTAACGATTTATTTCGTATGTAGCGGCTTAGGCATCGATAATCTAATCAAGACACGTTTTTATTATTACACCTTGATAGAGTGGAGAAATAAGAATAATGATTTCCCCGAGGAAATACTTCCCCTGAGAGAATGTCCCACCGATTAGATATATAAGAGGGTATAAATCTACAATCACTGAGTTCACAGTAAGATATTGCGCCAAGATAGGCTCTATTGACATGATTAAAAAATATATTTTTTCATCTCTACAAATTGTTTGCGGTGTTGGCAGAAACGAAATTAGTACCACTAACAAGTCACTTAGGCTAAGAGGCTAGAGTGTCGGCTATAATTGTAGACGCGACGGCTGTTGGTTCCATTCCCACTCGGGAAATAAAATATTTCATATATTCATGTCTGTCTACTCTGGTGACCAGGCAAAGCGCAGGGTTGTGTTCCGCTATGCAACGCTCTATGCCTCGAGCGGCGGAAACTTTTCGTATTTTAATAATATAATATGAAAAGTGTTTTATTTTTTCAATCTACCGCGAAATATAAATCGGTAGCTTTAAATACATTTTAGTTGTCAATATATCGTGCGCTTTGCTTCTTAAATGAAATATTACTGAAACACAACTTTCATAATAATTAGTGGTTAAAGTTAAACAATTATGAGGTCGACGTATATATGAAAGTATGACAGTTTTGGCTGCCCAAATTATACTAAATGTATTAAATTACAACTGATATCAAATTTAGGTTAACTTTAACATGCTTAAACGTAACGTACGTTATTTTGTGTATAATTTTTGTGTCGAGTGACATTTTGGGTCAAATGGGCGGAACTCAACGCCGCGATTTGTCTGCCAGAGAGTGGAAATTAAAATATACTTAATTAATTGAATTTCCACGGGATGGTAACGGAACCACTGATATATTTATTAATATGAAATGATAAGTCATATATCTCTCTATGTAAGTGAAAATAAGACAAAAGAAACAATTTATCACACCCATACATTTATATGAAAAATATTCGTTAATTTAAAAGGATTACTATAACGTGGCGCTATTTGTATTCAATTTGATTACTGATATTGAGCTGACTTTTAAATTGATTGGATTCCAGTCTGCATTATTACCATTCGTTTACTTGATGTGCTACGAAATTTGCTACGAAATTGTGTGATAGTACGAGAGAGTACGATATAATATGAAGTATTATTGTGATACCAAGCGAAAAGCTCGGCGTTAAGTTCCGCCACGCAATGCCTCAGAAAATTCCGCGGAAAGTTGGGACCAGAGTGTCTTGTTCCCTCTACATATCCTGCTCTGTGCGAGATCAATAAACGTGAGGATTAATTGTTTGCCTAAAGTAATATAATCTATTATTATTATTAATTTATTGAGGCCATCGCGTCGTGGCGCAGATGCACAAATGTGTGACTAAACGCGACAAATATGGGTTTGATTCTCACTCGGGGCAGTAAAATATTTCATATATTTATTTATGTCCTGAGGATTCGGCGGAAAATAGAGAACGGGTTGTCTTAACATAAGGTTCCCTCTGCCTACCCTGTTATATACAGCGTAAAGTTTAAAAGAAAGCTACTTTAATGGAGATTAGAAGAAGAAAAAAAAATGTGCAAGTCTATTTTTTCAATTGATATTAGTATAATATTTATACAACCTATATGTACCAATATATTTATCATATTATTTATTTTCAGGTAAGCACGTCATTAGTTCGAGATTGCAGCACTGGTATGTTACAGTTGTTAATGGCTTATTATGAATATAATGCCTATTTCTTTCTCTGTTGTTGTTGTTGTTCTTATTGGCTTATTTTCAATATAATGCCTATTTCTTTCTCTTATACAACATTTTTTTATTTAATTTAAAAGCAAAATATTGACTTAAATAATTAGGTGCTACCAATTTACTCAATGTTTATCTAACTCACAACTTCGCTATACGAGTACGTTTACTTTATATAAACAGAGGAGAACGCTCCAAACAACATCTAATATGGCGAACAATTTATATTTGTAATGAGTAATTCTGGTTAATGGAATAAAAACAAAATTATTAGAACGTAATTAATTATTATTTGTGAGAAATTGAAACTTAAAGTTAGTATTACACAAGATTTTCCTTGTGGCTTGGCTGCCCCCTGTTCTCAATTGGAAGGCAGAGTCAAAGTGAAAGTCTATAACAACATACAACGATATTTTAAATGCCCGAGGTAAGTCTTTAATTTAATTAATATAACTTATAGCTTTCCTCAATAATTGGACTATTCAACACAAAAAGTTTCGTAAATAGCTGAATTATGAAAATTAAGCTCGTAGACCTGACCGTAAAGTAGGTTATAAAATTGAAATATTTTTTGCTTGTGGTTTTGAAATGTATTGTAAACAAATTATTGATCGAGCCAATTTAGTTCATAGTAAGTAAAAAAAAAACAGTTAAGTAATTACCTACAACTATAGAAATTCTCCTACACTAATAATCTCGCAAATACATACAATCTTATACATTTTATTCAAAGAAAAAACCACAACGGGAAAAATATATTGGGGGAAGCAATGCCCCTATAAAGCCACCCCTAAAATACGTTTTATTATACATATAGATAATGCTTTCAAAGGGGTTTCGCTATGGCTGTTCCTTTGGCGAGTTGCCAGGTCGTGCCAATGTCAATGGCACGTGACGTAGCGCAGGTTAGACCGATATTTACGTTCATATTTTGGCAAGAAACTAAAAAGCTTTGGTAGCGTTTTCCCAAAATAAGTAGATGAAAGTTTATTTGGCTTCTAGTGCTATTTTAGTTGTGCTGGTGGTATTAAATATAGATATTGCTAGTGAAATGATAGCTACATATCAGTTAGTTGTATGACACCGAGAATTCTCAAGTTCTCTCTACTTACTCTGCTATGTGCGGCATACAACGCGATTTTTCATTTCTGTATGCACTGTGTGTTGTGTGGCGGAACTTAACGCCGTTCTTTTGTCGCGTTACTAGAGCGAGGAAATCAAAACATTAAATATTTGATTACTTTGTGGCCGGTCTGAGCTCCTCTGCCACGACTGACATCATGCTGAAACTGAAATTTCAAAATGAAAACTGTAAAACTACGTATAATTTGTTATTATTAATATAACAAACGTGTAGTGTGATTATCAGCGAAAAAGTTGTAAAACGTTGTATTTATTAGTTATTTCTTATCTCGTTCAAGGTGGCGCCGCGGTGACATGCAAATTTTTATTATACCAGATATCTTTATTGCGTATTCGAAAACCTATCATAAAGGATGTTGTATAACGGCCGGTTGTATGGGCGGTGTGGTCGTCCGTATTGGTATAGGTAGGTGGTGGAATGGTAGGTTGGTGTCGATATAGTTTTCATATGTTTTGATAAGCCTTTGTTAAACTGTTAACTAACTATGTGAATTTACGTTTATTTTTATACTTTTTCATTTGTAGGCATTTAATGCAATTTTGTGTGGTTGGCAAAAGTAATGTATTGATGAAGGTCTCAATTTTTATCCGACTGCGCGGTGTAAATAAGGGTAAAGTGCTTAAGAATTATTTTGCGCTTCTAAAGAGTTCTCTTCTGCTCTTAGTGGAGGTTTTGATAATATGAAATGAAATCCTGGTATATTTTTATAAAAAATATTAAACGTCCACAGCTGCCAAAGTACAATTAAGGTATCTCTATCCATTATACATTACGGAACCCCTAAAATCTAAAATTACGTTCTCAAATAGCAAAGTAACGTAAATTGTCCACACAATTCAATTCCGTGGAACGGATAATACCCGATGCAATTAGCCGGGCCGGCTAGCTTGTGCCTTATTACGGAATCGTTTTGTGATCGTTTCGCCTTCTCACCTCCTATCGGGTTGGGTAATGGCGTCCTGGCTCCTTTGTTTTCTGATAACGGTACAAAATTAAATTGCTACTTGCCCTTTTTTTAAATTTTCTTTTATATTTTACGTTTTGTTTAAAATGGAAATGTAATAGTGTAAGCAGAATATGTTTGTTATTTTATTGGAATACATTCTATAATAGCTTAATATGTGAGATGTGATAAAGCCTTCGTGGCACAGTGGAACAGCGTCTCAGACTAAAAGATTGAGGTTCAATTCCCACTTGAGGAAATGTAATATTTAATATTATCATTCTTCAATTCGCCGGAGTGTGGGAAACGGAGGTGTCTTAATGGAAAACGTGGATGTGTGTATGACGTGACTCTATAAGTCCCAGGTTCCCTCTGTCCAGCTTGATATGTGCGGGATACAGCGTGAAGCTATAACAAAACTCTATGTAAACGTAGTGCACGATTATGTTTAGTTAGATACCTACTTGAGCAAATTAAATATTTACCCGTAATATAGATTCCCAGGTTCCCTCTGTCTGCCTTCCTTCCTATCGTGAAGCTACCAAAGAACACTATGTAAACGTAGTCTAGTATTACACATACATATAGGATAGGAAATCGAACGTAGGTACACATGTTCCCCCATCCACGTTAAACAATACCTTCCTGTGCCGATCAATAATGAAGTACAAGTGCACTGCAATCTTTGTATTGACGTTGTAAGGTTCGATGCCTAAGCTTTGTTTGACGCAGACAATGGAAGCGGTACGGAACATTGTCAACGGAATGGTGGTAAAGTGGATATATATAGTTCTGTTAGCTCGCTTCTGCTTTGAATTCTTATTTCGTTTGTTGTGTTATAATTAGAAATTGAACTTCAATTTCGCTCCTTTATGCATTTTTTTTTCTTTTTTCAATTTTAAATTCATACTATTTAATTCGTATTAAAAAAAATCATTTGCTTAAATAATATCTTAATATACTGGATAGATACGTTTTTTTTTTCATTAATTAACTTATCGTTTTGTGTAACTTCACGCTGCGTGTTAAGGCACTGTATTCCCCACCTTCCGTTTAATTTTCCAGACATTGCTTGTATAGTGGTGGAACTCAACGCTGACGTTTGCCCTCAGCAACCTAGTAATTTAAAATACTTTTTTCTTAATACAAATATTGCTACTCGATATTATGTATATAATAGTTTATCACGCTAATAGGGCTAAGTTAGAATAATCAATACACCTTTAGGTGGTAGTTTATGATTTGATTGGTTATATGTAATATTATTATGCTGATAAAAACAGACTATACGTTTATCAGTTTCACGCTGTATCCCGCACACAGGGTAGGCAGAGAGAACATAGTGTTAAGACACTTAATTAATATACGTTTATATAAAGTAAAATAACTCACAATTGACATCAATAATTCCTAGAAAAGTCCTAAATCTACTACTTAGTATTATGGACAATCTTGATATACACTTATTGGCAGTTGGGTTCTTTTCATAAAGAGTAAACAAAGTGAAGAAAGATATATTTATCAGGAAAATTACGAAGCTACGGCGACGCTCTTCTACACACAAATAAGCTTTTTATAGTAATTTTAAGCAAAAACGTGAGCTTAATAACTATAAATCTGGTATTATGGTAATGTCTACGTCTTTTAATATATTTTTATATTAAATTTATTTTAAACAATGTCGATTTATTTTAATCTTTTTTTTAATAAAAATAAACGGATTTGTAGACATCTTAGAAAAGAAAATCGTGTAAAACATCAAATACAGCTCCATTGTTATTTCATATATAACTAGAACAAACGCGGCTACGCCCGCTTGAACTATACGAATATTTATTATGATTATTTATGAAATTATTTTCAGT
>FAPY01011693.1:0-15493 GCA_900067975.1 Heliconius heurippa | reverse complement strand
ACAGAACAGAACAGAACAGTACTTAAAAAAATATGTAAATAACAGTATTTATACTAGAACAAATTACTAATTTTCCTAATTTAAAATTAAAAAAAATAAATAAAACAATCAATTAATAAAACTATTATTTATTTAAAAATGAGATCAACCTAATTTATTCACTACCCCCAGCCCTTTCATTCTGACCAGCATGTGGTTCGTGTGTATTTTCATCCATGCCCAAAGAGCCATAATTTCCTAGAAGCCTCAACCCAGAAGGATCAAAGGGTGATCTTAAATGAAGTTTCGCGTTATATTTCTTTCCCATCACTTCAATTTGATATTCCCCTTTTTCTAAATAGTCCTTAGTAACTTCTGAATTATTGTTGGTAATATAACCGATACCTATGGATTTATCTAAGTAGAATCCGTAATCTCCTCTGCGTACGTAGCCTACTGGTTCACCATTTCTGTATATAGCTTCTTGGCCGTATATAGCAACCTATAAAATGAAATATGTTTTTATTATTTATTTTAATTTATATTATTTCTAAAGTTATCCTATTATAGATAATACATATGATGTACACTTAAAAGATTTTTTTAATAATTTAAGGTGCCTACAAATTTTATTCTTTCTCATAACCATAGTTTGTTTGGAAGATATATCCCCTTGCCAGTAATGTAACAAATCTTTATATTAATGTGTATCGCAAAGTGCAAAAAAGTTTAAATTTGCAAACCTTATCATCCAGAGTGAAGAAAGCATATTTTTTGGTGACTCCATTCTTTCTAAACTTTGTAACACTTTCATTTCCTATATATTCCCCATCCTTACGACATGCAAAGCCTAAATTTGCTTCTATAGGATTATCATCAGTCCTTAAATCTGAATTCCATAAATGAAAACCTGCAAAAGAAATGTAAGGGTTTTATATGCCATATCATTCTCGGAATTTTTTTTTAAAAAAAAAACAGAAAAATGATTTGTTCTTTTGACATATAATCATCCCAGATTTATTATAAGATTCGATCACTATTGACATAAATATTTATATTGTGTTTATGTTTCGGTTAAAAAACGTTACACTTTATTGAAAATAGTTGTAAGGGTAAGTAAAATTATACAATTTTACTTATTTTTGATCATTCTTCCCAAGTGCACAATGTGCAAAGTCGCGAGGTCTACGTGGCTGCTTGAGAGGACGTCATCGGCTGAAAAGGGAGGAATCGTGAGGAAGCAAAGCTAAGCTTACAAGACCATCTATATGTGCCCAACCAACCTTTCTCCGCACTAAGCGATGTCAGCGCTCGCCATCCCGCATTTCTCAGCTCCTTGGCTCTTCTGAGAGCCTGGTATACCTGGACCACGTGCGACGACGGCACGTGCAGCTCCCAGCCGAGTTCGCCCGCCCAGGACACGCGCAGCGCTCGGCACGTGTACGTCTTGTTATCGGGTGAGTTGGGCGCTTTAGACACTTTGATGGTCCGCTGAGTGTGAAGTGGGAACGCGTCGTTGGATAGGCCCGCGTCGGTGTAGCGTTGCAGGATGCGTTGGCTGAAAAATTGTAAATATATAGCGGTACATTTGTGTAGATTTACCAGTGTCTATGTATTCGGAGATCACAAGCGTATTTCTCTTACATTCTCTTTTCTCTTACATTACAACTAATGTAAGAGAATCTCTTGAACTATAGGCGCATTCTCTACTTTTATCGCACTTAGCCTAATGGACCGGTAAAACTAAATGATTTTAAAATCCATACGAGTATTTAAAGTCTATAATACATTCTGTTTAATTTACAATTACTTACATAAAAATCACAAAATAAGTCTCAAGTCCAGTCAATTATAGGACAGTAAGTAAAATATGATGAAATATTCTTACCTGTCTGGTCCTTGAACACCTAAAATACACAATTGCTTGCTGACATCCGTCAAGTTAGCCCGCAATTTATGTTTGTGTATTATGCGACGTATTATAGAAGCCGTGTGGTTTGCGTTAAAACCGCTAGTCACTACATAATAACCGCGACCCTGCAACAAGAAAAAAATAACAACTTAAATATACAGCATAATCTGAAGCTGAACTATTTTCTTCACTCGCATAAAATATTTTATATAATAGTTAAAATTGAATGAGCTTTGTATATGCCAAAATTTAACACTTTTTAAATACATTTTTGTGAAAAAAGTTTCCTGAAAAACAAAATAGCAATTTCAAAAAATAAGACAAAGTAATTGATAATTATGATTACCTTAAAATATGCAAAATATTGATCATAATTCTATGTAGATATAAAATACTAAAGAAAGCCTTACTTTAAATATGGGTTCATGTAACGGTCCACTACCACCATCGAGGATTGTAACAGTCAAATCAGCTTCTACACCACCTTTTTCGTTTAAGATTAATGTGTACGTTACTCTGCAATTTAATATATATTTTTATATATTACTGCTATATACTTTCGTATAACATTTACAAAATGCAGATAAGAAATTCAACAATAAATAAGGTAACTAAATTGTAATAAACTGCTAATTGTACTGACTGTCCCGCTCGGGGTAACGAATCAGCTTGATTTCATCGCTTTTGTAACAAGACAAAGCGCGGCGTTGAGTTCCACTACTGGACATGCAACGTCTCGAGAATTGGGCAAAGAGTAGGGAATACTAGGTTCCCTCAGTAGACAAATAATAGGTGGTAAATCTTACTTATCCTTTTTCTTTGATAAATCCGCAGTGAAAGCTAGCTCAGCAGTTCTTTGTGCGTCAGGTCCCGTTAAGTAAAATTTACCATAATATGACATATTGAATAAAGCGGCTCCGTTTCTACACGCAAGTGCTTCTGAGCCAATCTGCAAAAATGTTTTTTGTTAAGAAAACAGACATAAACATAAATAAATCGTTTCAATCGGGCATCCAAAACGAAATTTTTATTCGCCTTATATGTTCTTTACGTGTGCACCTACGCCACGTAAGCTAAATCAACAAACGTATTATTTAAATTAATTTTACCTAATTCCTTTCAATGAACCGAAGTATAATCTCTCTAATGTAAGATTTTAAAACTCTTATTTAATAAATAATATAATTACAGTGTTGTGATGCTTAGAGAATCCAAAGGAGTACTCTCCTCTGAGAACATCTTCGTAGCGCTGGTCCAAGTTTCTAGGATAGTCGTTGACACCGCCCCAGTCGTATTGCTGTACTCGAATCTAGAATTATATTATTAGTTTTTATTTATTAGGTTCTTAAAGCGGAAAATAATATCTACTACAAAATAATAGAATTATTCCAATTCAGGCCTGCATTGAAACGTTGAAAGATAAACTGTTGAAAAACGTCATCAAAACAGTTGCTAATTTTAATTAAACTTAATTACCGAAAAAGATCACGTAAAAAACTAAATCCAATTCTTTCTCATCATTAACATGAAAAACAAAAAAAAAACAAGTAGGTACAACAAAGTATTTAAAAATAGGAATAAAGAACCCTGGCCTCTTCTATGCGGCTCTAGTTTTCATCACCAGTCAATAATCAATCAGTTGCTTGCTTAATGCCCTATGACTGTTTTATACACAATCACTATTATATCATCATATTGTATGCACTTATATACACAATACACAGATAACTTATAGAGAAAAACCTGACGAAAACAAACCTTTTCGCCAGGAATAAAGAACCCTGGCCTCTCCCACCCGGCTCTGGCCTGCATAACCGCTCCATCATCAACCAGTTCCTGGTGCAATGCATCATGGCTGGCATCTCTTCCGGCGAGGGGCTCGTCATTGGGAAACACTATACTGTAGTTCTTCACGTACGCTTCATGACTGCTTTCTCTTACCCAGTGGGGTCGAGATAGCTGACCAGCTGTGAAACGTGCTACGTCAAATGTAAACATGTTGTAATGTGGCCTGGAATAATAATATTGTTTTGTTAATACAGTAAATTATTCTGACTTGTTTGTAAGCAGAGAGCATGAATATCATATAAAAATATTTCGTATTTGATAGGTGAAAAAAAAATGAAGTAATAAAATTCCTATAACTCAGATTAAAAGAATCAATATTCAAACGAAAAAAATAAAATTATGTAATATAAATATTTATTAAACATTTAAATTCTTAGCAAATTTTCAAGAATCGGTGAAACTCTTACCGTCCACTTATAATCCACTCCGCTAACTGTATAGCGGTGCCAGCAGAAAACATCATACCAGCCGAATTGTAACCGCAGTTGTGGTATAAGCCTGTTAAGATGTATAATATTTTTTAACTATGTTGATATATAAAATGGGATGTCTTGTGGGTTCAATTCCACGGTTTTTTTTTCAGTTTCAGGCTGTATCCCACATGTACAGGATAGGCAGAAAGAGCCAAATGTAAACACTCCGCTCCAGCTTCAGAATAAATATTTCAATAAATTTTATGCATCTTGCGGGCCGCTAATACTCTTACAAAAACTACATAGGTACATTGATCATTGAAGAACTTACCAAAAAGATGAGGATCTTCACCCAACAAAGGTTTATGATCTGGAGTAAAAGACTCAGGTCCGCAAACGGTGCTTTTTATACCGATTTTGCTTAACTTAGGACATAATGAAGTCGCACTATCCATATGAACGCCGAATACATCCCAATCTAAATCGTAAAGGTGGAAATGCTGTTGTTCTGGGACCTGGTTTTTGTATTAATACATATTATATTTTAATGATACAAGGGAAAATAACTATTAAAATAAATGTATAAAAAAACTCATATGTATAATACCTGATCAAGCATAATTGGGTTAGTTTCGTAACCACCAATATTGCAGCTTTCTCCTTGTATTTTGAAATATAAATTGACATCATGATCTCGGATATTTGGGCAACCCCTTATTTCTGGTATACTATCGGAAACGACGTAGGCGTGTTTAAACGGTATTATTGGTAAAGAGGGTATACCCGCGAACCTAGCAATACGAGGACCCCAAACTCCTACAAGCAGAAATAGCATTAATTATGAGAAACGTTAAATGAAAAAGGGGCGTTCCCCTTTTTAAGCCTCGTTAGGCTATGACTGTAAGCGCGGGACGGTTGAGGGTGTGAGTTTCATTCGGGGTAATGAATTATTTGCATTGCCTCTTCCTGGTCAGATAAAGCGCGGCGTTGTGTCCCGCCGACCAACACGCAATACTCCGAAAATTTGACGAAGCATGAGGTGTTGAGCTCACCTTAAATCCCTCTCACTGCCCTGCTATATGCTAAAAAAACAGATACAATTATTTTATCTGTATGTTAATTTGTCTATTTACATTGAATTATTTATAACTTTTAATAAAGGTACCTCCACAGTTGACGACGCATTTCGTCCTTATAAACCCTTTATCGGTATGAACTCCAGTGACTTCTTTGTTTCCAAGTAAGTTGTGCGCATAATGAACATCTATTACTGGACATTCTTCATATATCTGTAATATTCAAAATATTTTATTATTAGTGAATATGGAGCAATTCAGCTCCTCTGAATGCCAAAATATTCCAATATGAACTTAGCATAATATCTCCATAATATATCTAAAACTCTAGATGTCCCAATTGAGACAAAAATTTATATACAGCACGCACCTCATGTGCATGTGTTTCACTTAAAAAAAAATAAAATTAAACCAGCTTCACGCTGTATCCCGCATACAGCAGGGTAGACAGAGGGTTAAGACATAATGAGTCTGACACTGTGCCGCCAAGGCAGCCTTAAGCATTTGTTATAATTGTATATATTTCACTATTAATCAATAATTATACTCGAACGGTATCGCATTTTTGGAACGATATATGGAAAAGCCTAATAAGTCTGTAGGTACTATAACACAATTTACCTTTCCACCATTTTTAGTTGCAACTTTAGCCAAGGCATTGCACGCCATTGCTGGATCGATGGTGCCATCCAAAGGAGAATAAAGCGCCATTTTAAATATAGACGGGTCCAGAAGTGGGAATAGCTTTTGGGCTTCATTCGGATCCAATACTTCACTGGGTATACCCATTGCCTTGCCCAATGTGTGTAGTCTAAGATATTCTTCCGTTCGTACCTAAAAGATAGGTTAACAATTATAATGATAATATATAAAAATAATAAGCAAATAGAAGACTTTTAAGATAACAAAAGGGATACTCACTTTACTTCTCGATATAAACATGCCACCATTGTTAATCCAACCGGCGTGGTCACCTGTTTCTTTCTCCAATGAACCATAAACATCTCTTGAGTCTTGCAGCAGTTTAACTTCAAGATCACACGGTCGAAGAGACCATACCAAACCTAAAATTGATATTAGTGAAACTTGGATTATTGTAGATTAGCAAGGAATTAAGTACTTCTAAAGGCACTGTGAAATAAAATCGTATAAGATAAACTATTTAATTCCTTGTCTTTTCCTGATAGTAGATATTTCTAAAAAAGATATACAAACGTTTCTGTGGTAACATTATTTTGTTTAAATGCTTATATCAATTCTAATTAACCTCTATGATAGACTTTTGCAAGTACTTTTGGATTGTCTAAAGACATGTACAATAACGACCTAAAAATTCGCAAAAGCTCTCCTAATTTCAATAGTAGTGTGATTTTTGTCATTGACCGATGGACTTTATCCGTATCTTATAAAAGATAAGAAATATAGATGTTCGTCGTTATAATTAGAAATGTTAAGCATATGACCTTATCCAGTGTTAGACGTCCACAACAATCTTTGTTGTTGCTATTTAAGATTTTTATTAATTAATTTTAAAAAAGACGCTATTTATATACCTATACATATTATGTGTATCTACTATAATATACTCTCAAAATAATTCTGTTTTTTACCAACTTTCCTTATGTATAATGAGAAGTATAAATAAAACTATCAACTCCAAGCATTCCCGTTCAAATCTTGGATTGACTGAACGTTAACGATTCAGTTAACGTAAAGCTCACTAATCAAATTCTAAAGTACCCAACTCCTAACATGCGCAAAACCGTCCGTGAGAAATTTATTTATCTACATTGTTTTAGCTTGACACCATATCCCGCATATAGCAGGGTAGGCACAGGGAACATGGGAACCTAATGTTTCCGTCGAATTCTTGCGATACTGGCGCACAATTGTGTTTCTACGCCACCGCAGCCTCAGTTATCTATATAAATACAATAAATATATAGATTGTAAAGTTTACCAGCTGTATGCCAAGTAGTTCCACTTGTTAATTTATTTCTCTCTAAGAGGACGGCATTCACTCCTCGTTTTGTCAACTGATATAGTGTGTTGCATCCCGCAATGCCGCCACCTAAAAGATTTAAAAAAAGCTAATAAAAGATAGATAAAACACAATTATAATACCATTGATGTTAAAATATCATCAGAATTTATTCAATTCATATCATAAATTATAAATATGATAAATATTTTAATTGGTAAATTATCTTTTTCGTTTCTCAAACAACGTACTAAGCGTATATAAACAAACTTACCAATTATAACAATATCAGCTGAAGTTACAACTTCATTGGTGGAGGCATATGACCGTCTACTATTTTTGAATGTTTTCAAAAAATTATTCGCCTTTGTCCTAACACATCGGTCTGTAATTACTTTAAACATATTAAAGTAAATATTTTTAATACTGGTAACAAGTACTGATGTAAGTTCTTCAGCAGCAAAGATACAAATAGAGCAAGAAAATCAAGCAAATAAACATTGATAAGCCTATCATTTCCATATTATCAGCACTATGTCAAAGTTCAATCACGTATTAAATATTATCAAATAATATAATAAAGTGAGTATGCACGTATTGTATGTATATTCTATTCCGGGCGTTACATTTTTAAAAATCCGTCAAAATTTTGTTAAAATAACAATTTTCCGAAATAATATATCTTTATACATATGTTAATTAACGTATTATCAAAATTGTTAATACAATAGGATCATCTATAACATAATTAAGACTGCGACCAAAAACATATACTTATTATATCTATTTATATATGGTATGAAAAGAATTTTATTGAAATAACAATAAAAATAAGTCTTAAAAAAAGCTCGTAAAGTACAAAAACTATTGTCATCTAAGAACACTAAGGAAATAATTGTTTACAGTCTACCATAAAAAAAATAAAACACAATGATAAGTGATTATCGTTTAATTTCATATTTACAATAATACTATATGATAAATTGAACTGATATTAAATAAAAAAATAAATAACACAGTGGTTGAAAATATTCATCTATCTTTTTATAATAATATTTTTGGGTATAATCAAATATATTATAAAGCAAATAAACAATTATAATTTAAATTATTTTTAAAACTTACTATATTTAGTTTAAAAAATTATAATTTCCAAGTTTAAATATTACAAGAAAACACTAGTTTGGCAAATAACATACAGTAACAGGAGCTTATATATCTTATAACATAATACTAAACATCGATATAAAGAAATATAATAAAGGCAGTTTTTTATCTATTCATAATTAAGCAGAAGCAGTAGTGACCTGAAACAAAATAAATATATTATTTTTCCGTTTTAATGCAATAATTATACGTATTTTAAACTATGTTGTTATTCTCATAAAAGAAAATATAATATTAATAAGGATTTTTATAAAAGACCACCGACGGCTTCTAAGGTATAGTTCTAGTAGCTTTTAGGCGCTCTCGCGTAATTTAAGTACACAATACGTTTTTTATAAAGGATAGGTATACACAATATGGTTGACGAACACTAGTACACATACCAGGCAAGCATCAAGTTCACACGTGATGAGGACTGGCAACGCGCGGCGGCGTGAGGCCGAGGCGGTGTTGCCGCGCCGCGTGGTCGCCGGCCGCCGCCGCAGCAGCTGCTTCTAGTTGCGCACGCAAAGCTACGAGCTCTCGAGTACGTTGGTATATTGGGTCCTAGGGAAAAATATATTTTAATAGGGCAGGCAAAGGGAACCTAGTTTTTATACTCAAATTAATTAATATATAAGTATCAAATTTAAATATAAAAATTGCGAAGTGGTTTGTGCTCAACTGGCATGCTCGAAACGCCATATATTAATAACTGAACTGAACTGAATATAAATATTATTATTAATTTCGATACCTAAATTATTTTAGTTGAACTGCCAAAATTTTAAAAAATAGACGTAAAAATTAAAACACTATACTAATAATTTTATTTTAACTTCAATACATGAAATTCATCATTCATTCAAAATGTATGTAATGTAAAAACAACATATTTTTCTTATCATTTAATTAAACAATAAATAATAAAAAATAATACTTCAACACACTTAACAAGAAAATAGAATCTCACCTGCTGCCTCATAGTAGGATTCCATCTACAGTACAAAGCTTTCCATAACTTAATAATTCTCAAAGAAGCAACTGGCACTAGGACCATTTGAGGTCGGGAATTAGGCGAAGGCGGAGTATTGGAACTGAATGAGGAAGGTCCCCAATATAACGGATTCAGGTATAAGTTCTGTCTGCTATTAATATGAGACCATAGTGATACTGTTTTGGCTTTGACTTCTGCAAATAAAAATGAAATAAGTAAATTCTATAAAGATATTATAAGCAATGTTTATTTGCCTTTTTCTTTGTGATATGTGCAATCTGAATGAAGTTGTACATGTATTATAAAGAGACCAGGAAAAAAAATTAATATACACATAATATTTGTTATGACTAGACAAACAGTTGTTCTTTAAAATAATATGTTCATATATATTATTTAATTATATATATTATATAAAGTATTTTACACTCACCTTCCTTAACCCTCTCCCTCTCAGTATTAAAAAGGAACGTTCCAAACCGACACGAGTACAAATGATCCACTATAGTGATAAGCAACCTCTCAGTAAACTCGAAAGCCGTGGGAAACTGTTGTTGCAACTGCCACACACAATCCACCCACTGCACGAAAACGGGAGACCTGTCGGCGTCTGAGTGACGCTCGTCGCCGTGGCCTATGCGCTGGAAAATGCGTTTTTTATGAACATTTACAGTACTATCGACGAGTTGTGCTCATCCTAGTTAGCTGTATATGGTTGTGCAGATTTGTTTTTTTTCTTCCAGAGTGAACAATGCGCAAAAGCTTAGACAGACTAACTTTCCAGCGGCAACGTCTTGTCGAAAGGAAAACATTTTCATTTCTCCTCTGTGGTGTTGAATTCGCCACGTCAAGAATTCGGGCAAATAGCTGAACATACTGTAAAATTGTAATAAAATTTTCTTGTTTATAATTACCAATTGAAACTTATGTCCAAACGAAAGCCACTCCTTCTCTATCAGCACTTGGAATCCTCTGAGAGTGCGATAGTAAGGGTCCAGCATAAGCATCGCCAGCGCAGTCAACTGAGCTGTTCTATCCCAGCCATCGGAACAGTGCACTAGTACTGACGTTTTATGATTTTCCACCTGTAATTTTAATTTTCAGCTAAAATTATGTAATAAAATTTTTGTTTGTTTATTTTAATGCCCTCGCCTCGGCCAACTCGAAAAATACAAAAAAAAGGTAAAACATCAATGTTCTCCAAAAACTGGTATGTAGTTAATAAAATTGTATATAAAGTGCATTAAAAGAATGTGTTATAAGTTTCTTTACACTTATTCTATTCAGATAGCATTAGGAGTGTTAATTTATCTTATTATATAAAATAGAAAAAATAGAAACTACATCAAACAGAAAAAAATATTATTGGAGCCATTTATGTAATGTAATAGAACCCAAAACAATGATTTTTAAAATTTTTATCTGTGCGTTTGTTCATGCTTGTCTTAAAAACAAAACCAAATTTTAGAGTTCAAAACAACAACACAATAACATAATCAAATGAATAGCAGACGCAATTAGCAAGTATGTAAACATTGATATCACATATAAATATAGTTACATAGCCTCACCTTATCAACAATGCGGACCGCGCCCGCTAATATACATTTAATGTGTTTGAGCCAACAACTCGCTTCAATGCCGCTGAACCACCTAAAAAAGGATTTTCGATATTAATTTTGCACTAGCGCCCCACGCGCGGCTTCGGCCGTTTAAACTTATTGTTATATTATAGGTAAATTATATAAAATCTTTACATAAGCTATATGTTATTTTTACATAGCTATGTGTTATTTTTATGTATAACTGTAAAGTTTAATTTAAGTCCGTTCAGTAGTTTTTGCGTGAGAGTGCATCAAACATCCATTTAAAAAAAAAATGATTCATAATAGGGTATAGTATAGTATTATATAATAGGGTATGAATTGATGTGTTATACTCGGAGGTGTGAATCATATTTATATCATCGCCCTTGTAACACAAAGCGGTGCGTTGATTTCCACTATAAATACGCAATGTTTAAAAAATTATGCGTGTTGGAATGTGGAGACTGGTGTGGCCCACCACTAGGTTCCCTCTGTTTACCCAGATATGTGCAGAACACATTTCAGACGGAGAATGCTTTTTTTTTCATATATGTAATGGACTTGAACCCTATCTTAATACACAAGCTCGAATCTTCAATATCTAATTTAATTAAGACAATTGATTAACGTCCAAATTATTGAACATTGGATTTTTTCTTTAAAATATCACGGGTTTTTGAACTTTAACTGTACTTAGTTGAGCGATAGTATAACATTTGCTGTGACACCAATTACCAAGTAATTTTAATAAGAATTATTTCTTTTAAAATTTTCCTCAAAGTAAGTATGTCTCTCTAAATGAGTACATCGAATTTTTATCGTATCGCATGTTTACTACTTAATTACAAAACATGGTTACATTTCGTCATATAATTTAAGACAGTAAAAAATATAATTAATACATTGATCCTAAAAGTGTTTGATTTTCAAATATTTTAATTTTTTTTTCGATAGATTTTTATTAAATGTATTTCTTCTGTGAAGACTGGACGAATACGTCGATATGGTGTAACGACGAAACACTACGGAACACAAGGCAACATACTAATGGATCCTCAAATATAAAGCATATTTTTGTTATCTTCAAATATCTCTTGTATTTTGGGGGTAAAGAGTGAAATAAAATAATAATATACATACCTAGTCTGGTCTATTTGTGGGAAACACAATTCTTTCAACTTTCTCAAGCTCTCCCTCATTACATGAATGTTGTGGATATCGAGAAACACAAGTTCAGCATTTTGATATGCATCTTCAGATTCATATCTAAAAATAGTTTTGTTATAAGATCAATAGGATTAAATTACTATGAATATTATATTTATTAATAAGATGTATTTTTTTAACACACCTTGGAAATCAGTGCTTTCGTAGTATACTTTAATTCACCATCTAGCCATAGGTTTAGAATTGGATAAGAAATAATCATTGAGAATTAGCAATTTCCATACTAGATGATATTATATAAATAACACTAAAATATCTTTTGACTAATTTCTAGCCAAATTTGTCCACCTTGCGTATTGTCTATAATGTAGCCAAATTATATAAAATCTTTATTTTATTATGGTGTATAAAATATGTTACTGTAAAGTTTCGTCTAAATTCATTCAGCAGTTTTCTCTTAAAAGTGGAACAACCATCCATCCTCACAAACTTACATATTTACAATAAAATTAATTAAGTAGGATAATCATATTCTACATACCCGCCACCTTTTGCCTTATTAGCAATAGCATTAGCACTTGGTCTAGCATCCATTATAAAGAGCTTGTGGGCCTGAGCGTTGGCGTCCATTATTAATTGAATGTATCTCTCGTCTTCACGACTGCGTTTACCACTTACCTGGGAATAGTATTTTTAAATATTTTTTAAGTTTTAGCAGGGTAGTGCAGCGCTTAGCCATGTTACCAGAGGGAAGGAATGAAAATATAAAATATTTTTTCATTGCCCCCAGTGGGAGCTGAACGCACAACTGTTGCGTCTAAGTCACACACTTATGCCACTGGGCCACAATGGCCTATTTAATATTAATAAAGAGTATAGTAAATATAACAATCAATGTTGAGTCTAGAATTTTTATATGCAATGGCTTACATCTATACTATTACAACTTTAAAACAATTGTCTTAATGAATATGACACATACACAGACAGTGTGACCTACACAAATTGTGTCACCATTAATGTATCAAAAATCTGTCTTAGATTTATGTTAATATACTATAATTTTTTTCACTTTACATTTTTCTTTGCTTCATACTGTATACTCCCGCATATAGTAGGGTAGACAGAGTGAACCTAGTGTTAATGTTTTAACATAAAAATTCAACACATTATTCACTTTTCGGCGAATTCTAGAAACATTGCGGTGGAACTCAACCATGGTACTTGTCCTAATTCATTAATATACTATTCTATCAAATAATACTAACTCCAACTAAAGGCTGGCTACATCTTGTAATGGTAGCTTGAGAACTTGGATGTATCCATGCCAGAACTGGAATACGCCCTCTTGAACGGAATGCTGCTACTGATCTTAGGAGGTCATCATTGGCCGCCGTTGGTACCGCCCACACTGACGGGTAGCTATCGCATATTTCATATTTATCATTTATACGAGTGATCCTCCACATATCATTGTTCACACCCTGGAATATACATATTTTACAATATAACTTTATCATTTTAAAAAAGTCAAAATAAAATAAAGAAATAAGCTAAATTAAATTTTTAAGCATCATTAATGAAATTATATCTTTCCTAAAATTGGCTTAACATCTATTGACATTGTCATTTACAATATACATGCATGGTAAGCTAAAAAATAAAACTAAAGGCATGTTGTTTTTACCATTCTCCTTAATTCAGCAATAGGTTCATATACATTCCATCCATCATCAGGAAAACTTTCCGAGTAACTAAAAGCAAATAAGGGCTGTCTATGTGACGAAGGAAATGCTAGTTGTTGTAACTTTTCAAATATACCGCGTCGGGAATGATTTTCTTGTTTGTGAGCAAAACGTAAATTTCTCATATCCTAAAAAAAGTTGATGTTATAATAGTATGTTAAGCTATTTAATAACTGCTTTCAATAGACATGTTTTGAGTTAATTTACTGAAATATTGATAATTATGATTTTTAACTAAACCCTCAGAAAAAAGTCATTATAACATACAAAAATATATAATTTAATGCTCTTTTTAAATTATCCATTCATTAATTTGTTTTGACAATTTCGCAAATAGTTGAAAATATTTCAAAGTTATAACAGTAAGAATTAGAACAAAGTATTTTTAATAATTTAAAACATACCTTACAAAAAACTTCAATACCATAAGAATTTTCCCCTTTAGAAGAAGCTCCTCCTACCTTTTCAATACGAGAAACCTAAAAAATAATGATACTTATAATTACAAAGAACTTTCTACTCAAATTTGAGTGGAACTTAATATTAACAGTCAGGTTCATCACACCACATATTCATAATGACCTTAATAGAATGGAAGAGTTTGATAAATAGAATGTATCTACTAATACTTACTACTCCAAGAGGCACACTAAGAGTAGTCTGAAGAGATGTTGCTTCCGTTGGACGGAAATGTAGTTGATAATTTGTAACTTTAAGCACTCCACGAGATGGGCCACTATAGGGACATAAGTATGTAACATCTCGAGCAACTCCCATCACCCTTTCCCCATCCAATAACATTATATCTCCCAGTACATGAGTCTAAAACAACAAATAGTTATTTAAATATTTGTAAGTCAACAAAGTTTTAAGAATTCTCACCATCACTTTTATATGCCATGTAGATAACATAAAATTGTTTAATACAAGCCTTTGAAAATTCAATTTGCTCTCTATGGCTAAGTTTACGATTCACAAAGAGACAAATATGGATAGTGCGATTTTTACTCATTATAATTATTAAAAAATTATTGATATAGAATGTATGTTTTACTATTAGAACACCAGTGCCTCCAATTTGGCGGCTTTAGGAAGTGGCTTCGTAGGTTGCAACAGTTATATAAATTCAATAAGCATAAATTAATCCCTTTAGGAAACTTACGGAATCTTGTCCGTGTTTGGAATTCAATGAACTTGATTTAGAATCTGAATCCAATGAATCGGAACTAGCATTCTTGGATAATGAAAAATCCGAATTTAATAATTCAGAACTGTTGTGTTTATCCATGATGATCTTTAGTTTAAGACCATATGTTATTTGTAATAAAGTTTAGGTATTTAAATTGATATAAGAAAATAATATAAACAAAATTCACTCAATGACATGACTACATAGTAGGGCGAAACCAATTTTCAATCAAACCAATATATACAGATAAGAGAAAAAGACATCTTTTTTCTTTCAAGAACAGGATAATGTTGCCAGAATGCGTGTTCGAAAATGCAACAAGATAATTAAATACTATAAGATTATTATATAGACCCTACATGTACTGTAGTTACTGTTTTCAATATGTACCGCTCCCGGTATTACCGTTTTTAGGCTAATACTATCAATATAAATATTCAAATTCAAATTCAAA
>FAPY01011686.1:0-10159 GCA_900067975.1 Heliconius heurippa | reverse complement strand
ACGGAGTGTTTTAACACTAGTTTGCTCTGCCTCTGCCCTGCTACATATGGCATAAGTCAAAAACCTAGCAATTTTATATATAAAATACTAATAATAAAATTATCAAATATGAAAACTCTAAAACGTTTACTTGAATATCATTAGATAATATTGTTTTCTCATAACAAATTTTATATAAGTATATTATATAATATAATACAAGCATTTTTCTATTGGACTATTTCTGCTCGTCCATTCTGAATGTGGAACGTGGGCGACCATGGAATGTGGACGACAAAGCATTCCCCACTCTGTAGAGACGTCAATAAGGGTTGCCACGTAATACGTACTCGTACATATTCAGAACTACTAAATTTTTATGTTGAATTTCTTGACGACGACATCTTCGCTTGACGATAAAATATAGACAATATAAATATATTATTATAAATATTTTTGTCAATAATCTTAAGCTTAGGCTTGGTTATTTATTTTATTGTTATAATTAATATTTTGCAATAAAAGAGTGACCCTAACTAATACCCTAGGAACGCTACACATACATAAGTCCTATTCTGAACATGTGACATCTACATATATCACATGTTTAGTGGGCGTAAAGCTCTAAGGTTATTGAAGGAAATGCATATTTGTAATATATATTTAATTTTAATATGAAATATAGTATCTGTAAAATATGATTGTTATTTTTTTTATATTTCTAAAATGTAAATGTAGCCACAGCAATAATTTACACTAATTTGGAAATAAATAAAACAAGCTTATCTTTCTCTACGCTTAAAGTTTAATTAGGTGTAAATATAAGTAACGTACAAATTTAAACACTTATTACAATGTAACATTTAGGCAAAATAATTGAAAGCTCATAACCGCCATATAGCGATAAGCTCCAAGCCATATGTCCAATAAAACCTTTATCTAGCAATCGTAGTCAATTTTACAACGTAGTTCGAACTACGTCCAATTTCTGTGCAGCGTGAACTAGTTACCGTGGTCGTTCCCTCCGTCGGGTTCCGCGGACGAATAATTGAAGCTGATCCACTTACACATCCTATTACCGGCGTGCCGTTCTTCAGAATCAGAATCCGTTTACACTCGCGAAATGGGGCACGACTTTTAAAATTTAATTTCCCAAATTGTTTATCAGAATCCCAAGTAGGTCGCACTGAATTATGTATTGGTGAATGTTTCGAATTCAGTTCAATGATCTCGAAAAACAAAGGACCAACGCCCGTTCTTATTTTTCCGATGACTTGACGAGATGCCAGAAGGTAGTCATGCTCCGATTGCATTGCTATGAAGCAATATGCACGATGCACGATTATTACTTTTATTATATTCCTACCATATGAATGTGGAGCAAATTGTGATGCGCGCGATATGGATATGAGAGATGTTCTTATTCCTAGATAATAATAGATGTTAGTTCTAGACATATTTGTAGCAGATGTTGGTTTTCGTTTAATAATGTCTATATACGTTTTTTTGTTTATTAATGTCTATATACGTATCTCGAATTTTCGCGAAGTGGTCAAAGAGAACTTAGTGACCTATCACTCCATCCTACAGTTTTAGGCATATTCACTACTCAGAGACGTCAATTATTAAGTAGCAAAATCAAGGCTGATATTTATTATAAAAATAATCATTCTCTCAAGTAGTTAGGATGAGCATCAATTTACCATCATCAAGTGCAGTATACATTTATTAGCAATTTGATGAATAAGAGCAATTATTTTTATGTCTTCAACAAGATTTTTACGATTGTAGCAATTTAAAAACTGAATCCAGAATTGAGGGCGTAGAAGTGCAGGGGCATAAGGTTGTGATTGTAAACGTGACGGTTGTGGCTTCCATAACTACTCGGCAGATGAAATATTTAATATTTTAATTTTCCTCTGGTAATGAAACAAAGCATGGCGTTAAGTTCCGCTGCTCAACACGAATTGCCTGAACAATTCGGCGGAAAGCGGAAGTATCCTAATGTGGAAAGCAATGTCTTTACACTAGGTTTCCAGGTTTCTTCTGCCTGGAGCTCAGCAGGGCTAGCACGGCTGCTATGTGTGGGATACATTTAAAGCTAAAAAAATCCAGCACTTCATTATAATTCCACTGCAACAAGCATGCCAAAAAACTATAAATAGTATTTTGGTAAGTCCATAAGCTCGCGTTTAATACTTGACTGGCTTTTAAAAGTAATGTGTTGTCTGTTAAGATAAGATAGAACCGCGTTAAAACGCTCAGAGCGCATTCCATCACTGTGATGAAGGAAACGCAATTCACGTTGTTTGATGTAAAAATAAATGTTCATCTCGAATGCTGGAGCTGAAACGTATTAATGGAGCAACATCAAGTGTTTCTTACGACAGGTTCCATGGAAGCGTCTGAATTATAATTTAATGACGACGTAAACCACTTCATTAAAGTTCCTTCGCTATACCCTCATAAATAATGGCAGTTAGTATTTGAGAGTGTGTTCATAGACGAAAAAACAGGTCGAGTGCGAGTCTGGATTGGCTCACCGAGGGTTCAGTACTAATTTCAGGAATGTAGTGTCAGTGTCAATGTGAAACACGTTTACGGGTCACTAAGTTTGCGGGTGTATGCACTCTTTTTGTATGAAAATTAATTACTTGTCAGTTTGTGAAATTTTTTGTCGGTAATAATAATATTACGGTGGTTATGAGTTCGATCTCCATTCGTGGGAGTATGTTTATTTCAATTCCCCATTGCGGTAAGATATCTCAGATTTAAGCAGTTTCTTTCTAGCTAGATGGGAGTGTCTTAACACTAAGTTGCCTCTACACGCTATGCAGGTTAAAACGTAAATGTTTATTTCACTATTGCAAAATTCAAACATATAACGTAAAATTCTTAAATAAAGCAGTAGTCAGAGACGCCACGATAAAAATGTTTTACTCGTCTGATTTATATTGCTTCGACGACATAAACTACAGCGCTGTGGAAGGAACTAGCAAAAAGTAAACAGAAGTGTAGAATACTTTTAAGTTTCGCTTAAAATAGTGTAGGTTGATTTTTATTCCTGGATCCATGTAATATAATCTCACATAATATGTTGTCTAAACATTTATACACAACTCCTGACCCGATTTCTCTCCGGATTCTATTTCTACGTTCAAATATAACTTACTATTATACTTTAAGGGCGATAAAAGACAACTTACATAAGTAATTCTTGTTTATACTTTTGGCCTGACAAAAAACAAGTATTATGGTCGATATATAGCAATTTATCTATATTATTTAGCGTTTATTATAAATGTGTTCATATAGTGGCATCAGCTCACGTAAAATTTATCAGTGTATTCCCAAACTGACACAAAAAAACGATTGTACGTTAAAATCCATATATCACAGCGCGGCGCGTGTCCTAAAAACCAATATAAAGCTTCAATTAATTGCATACATTAAATCGGATACCCATTACTCTTTCGCATAATCTAGTTAAAAATAACGTGTGCCTTAAAACTGCCTATTTTTTTAATATCTTTTTGCATAAAATTATATGATTTTAATGAAAAAATATTGTAACATCACACCATTTTTCCCATGCCCTATCATGTTTCAATACAGAACTTCAGTTTTTACTTTCTGCCGATTTTGAGATACTGTAATAATATCAGGCCATCGAAGTAAAAATCTGAGAGGAAATTAAAAATATGAAAACAATTATTATCTCAATGGGAATCGAACCCACCATTGCGTTTATGATGGTATTCATTCGTTTTACTATTTCTTTGCCACTAAAAAATCATAAATACTAAATGTATCTCTCTCTCATTATTCCGTTCAAATACGTTTTAATTCCGTCAGCTTCGCAACGAATTATAATAAGAAATGTACACTAATTAAGATTTTGAATATCAAAGGAAATAAAAAGATCTACAAATGTATATAAAATCTGACGCGTCTATGAGACATCCGTGTACGGTACATGTTGAATTTGATCTCGAGTTCTTATTGGATTCTTGTGATTCGGTAAGGAAGATGTCATATTTTATTATTATCTGAATTGCTATATTCCATTTCAATATCTGTTTCATTTTTGTGAGAATTTTTATTTCCTTGTTAAGTTTCTTTTTTTTGCATATCAACTGTATAATAAAAATTTTAAGGGTAACCTCTATGTAACTTTTTTTTCAAAGTAATTTGAACAGGTTACATACTTTGCTCCCCGTAAGAAAGAAAACTCCAAAATAACAAACTGAAGCTTTTGTAACAAAAAAGAAAAGATTATAGAAAAGGCAGTGATCGACAGCTTTATAATTTACTTTTGACACTTTTTATGTACTTTAAAAATATTTAGAATCAATTATTTTTCTATATTATTATGACATGAACGTTAATTTCATTAGTAATACATATTTAATGTATCAACGACAATACATATTTGAACAAAACATCCACCCACATTACGCTGACGGCAATAATAAATACTGATTTTGATTCGTTACTCGTCGATTATGATGGAGCTCGCCCGTCGATGAGTTCGAAGGTCCGACCGATCAATATCATTGTTACGAGAATTAAAACATCAATGAGCTATACATATACCACTTGTTATTTGAAAAATAGAAAAAGAACAAAGAGGTTCGGAACCAGTATTCGTAATGTTGCTATTACATTATTGACAGATATGTTTCAATCAAATAAAAACTTTGATCATAAGAAAATACGACGGTGGACGATATTATTGTTGTAGAAAAAATAATTCGTTGAAGTAATTTATGTTTGGAGGTACAAGGAAATTTCTAGTTAAAGGTTCATACGTGCATTTTTTTTAAATTCGCCCCGTTACGTAGAAAGTAAAAAAATACTCTTTTTATGTATTCTACACTCTTTGATATTGGAATTAGTCTTAATTCTTAATTAAGCATTTTAAATTAATATTATAATCATGAATTTTAAATATACAAGGCAATCGATGTAAAGTTCCCACGGATGTGGTATATGCGTTTTTAGAAGCGCTACACAAGTTTCTCTTTAATTACGAAAACAAGAGCTTGTGAGATTTTTGTCTTCAAAAAACACAGCTTTATTTATCATACGATCAGAATAAAGAATCTAGCGAAATAAATTTAACTTGTATTTTTATGAATCAAAATACTTTTCGCTAATACTAAGCGAAAAATCTTAATATTTATTTATTTCAACATTATAAAAGATTCTATTAACAAGAAAAGCCACTTACATAAACTAAACACGAACATCTAATACAATAAACAAAATATGTTTCCCGTAATTGATTTCAGTGTTTTAAAAGCTATTAATCATCAAGTAACAGCTGTTCGTAATAAATGTTCTATTCAATCATAAGGCCAATAAAATACGGAACAAGCATTTAACGCTACCCTCATTCCGTTGCTATCAAACGAAGCTATTTATTTTTAAAGCTGTACGTTTATATCATGTGTTCTGGTGATATAAGTATCTACTTATTAAAACTTATGAGCTATCTTTAAATTTTTATGATATGGTTATACTAATAGGGCGAAGGAACGGCGTCGTGTCTTAAATTATTTAATTTTTCTACTATAGTTTAATAATTTAATTCAAAACAAAATGTTTTTTTTTATATTTAGGATTTTTTTTAACTATTAACACATTTCATTCATACACAATTCGTTCATTTACGTACTTGTAGAGTAATAAAACAAATTGGAACATCCTACTTATACTTTAAATATAATTATACTTTTTTTTAGCTTCACACTGTATTCCGCAAATAACAGGATAGGCAGAGTGATATGAGTACCTAGCATTAAGACACTCCATTCTCATTAAGAAATTTTCGTTTCCCACCTTCGCGGAAAAGAGGAGACATTAAGTGTTGAGTTGCGGGACTCAACGGCGGAAACGAAAATATTAAATTAAATTTCCTCGAGTGAGAATCGAAGCCACAGCCTGTCACGTTTACAGTCGCACTCTTGAGGGCCACGACTGGCTTCAATATGTTTATTAAATATATTACACATATAAGGTGTATTATGTTCATATATTAAGGTGTAGTTGTATAGAGGGTGATCTATCAAAGAAAGATGACACCGTGGCAAGATGAACACGGTGACAAAGTAACGGTAAAGGGTTTCCGAAAATACGCTAATGTATACAGTATATACAAGATTGATTACATATCATCCCTTACGTAAGAAGCTTGTCATAAAAATTATAATAGGAATGTTATGGATATTTTTTGAAATAAAATATGTACTACGTAGTCGTTTAAAGTTTATCCAAATTAAAGTCAACTAATAACATAATGATCTATAAAGATATTAATAAATTATAAATATTATTTAAATTTTTATTGTATAAAAATCTACCTATTTATTATTATTTGTAAAAGAATTGTAAAAAATATATCTTTTTTTTAGATATACGCCGATGAAGATCAAGACAACAATTTAGTGGAAGAAGACAAAGATAAGAGCAAAGAAAAGCAGGATTTCGAGTCCCTTGAGAAGATAAAAGGTCTTACAGTGTTAGAAGACGATAACCAGTTCGGAGACGACGAGGATATGTACGACGGGGATGAAGACGCGGAGAGCGGAGATTGGTATCCAGACTATGACAGGCGGAGGGAGAAGGTAGAGTAGTAATATAATAAATAAATTGTAAGAACACCAAATATTTTATTAAAATTATTTTTGGTGTCCTTATACTTACTATATTACATTTATATATTTAATCAAATAAAAAAATAATTTACATAGAAATAGAAATAACGATGACAGGCGAATAACTGCCAAAAATGATTAATTGAAAATTACCCAATACCCTAAAACTTTCGGGAGACCTTTCATTTCATTAAAGTTAAACTTTGATACACAATGAAATAATAATGTAACCCTTTTGTAACTTTATTAATAAATTTCTATGGTATAGTTTTTGTCGTATTTCAAATAGCTATAGCTATGATTTTAATTGTGTAACATAAAAGTCCATTTTTCCATTTTTTCCTTTTGATATAATGTTATTTATATAATTTTTATTTGTACTATATGCTTATTTTGTACGCATTTATTTCCATAATTGCGTTAATTTAAATTATTTGTGTTTCTTTATCTACTAATTTTAGGTACATACAACAAAAAGCAATAATGTAATATTTTTATACTAAATTGGTAATACATACTTTGTTTAGATTGGTACTTCAAATATGGTGCACTTGAAACCTGAAGATTTCACAGACTCGATGATAATAGTAAAAGAGGAGCTGGTCTCTGATATAAAGAAGAAACTGAACAGTGATCCTGAGGCAGACGATATCGGTAATTTTCCGTGTTTTCACTATACAACTGTTAAAATATATTAATTAAGCTTTAAAATAAGTTATTATTGTCGTTCATTTATTAACATTTTTCTTCAAATTTATCTATATCTCTTGATCTTTACAAATTGAAGGCCGTCACGTAACCTTAATAGTTGTAGGTTTGATGTCCATTTAGGGGAATGTAGTATGATCTAAGTGTATTTCTTCGCTCTGGTAACAAGACGAACCGCAGCGTTGAGTTTCGCCACTCAATAACGCCACTAAATGTCTCGAAAATTGAGTGGAAAGTAGGGAACGACGTATCTTAATACTAGGGTCCTTTGTGAACTCATTTATTTTATATTTCAACAGAACTATCGGCAATTTCACCTTCAACGGAGGCGATCAACCGCGATAAGAGAAGCGTCTTCCCTGACGCCCCCGATAATATTCCTGAGTTTCAAGAGCCTGCAGTCATATCTAAAACGGAGGAAAGGTAAATTATAATAAACAATTGAATGAAATAGATTTTGGCTACAATTAAAATATTATTAATGGCTTTTGCAAGGTTGATATATACACAAAAATACAATGTGAAAATTGACCGTCTTTGTGGTGTTAGAATACAAGCGAACGACCGGAACTTGTAGGTTTGATTCCCACTCGGTGAAATGAAATATTTAATAATTTTTTTTCTTCGCTCTCAACGAGGCAAAGCATGGTATTCAATACACAATGCTTCGAGAAACTTCGAATGCCTCGAGCAGAAGTGGGGAAAGTGAGGAACGGAGGTATCTTAATGGAGTATCTTAGGATTCCCGGTCCCTTCTTCTTACCCTGTTATATCGTTAAGAGCGAAATAGGGTAAAAAATATATAAATTATACCTATAGACTCTTTTCTCGGTATACAACAAGGTACATACTGATGTATATTACGTTTAAAAGCGTAAAGTATATTGCCCGTTAAAACTATACGGCCAATATTTCACGTCTCCATAGAGTATATATAAACTTTAAAAGGAGTTTTATTAGGTCAGCTTTAATAAAGCAAAAGTCTAAGATTTAATGTACATAACAAGGCCGATATTAATAGTGTGGATTGTAAGGGTGATGTTTGTGATATAATTTATCCGCTTCATGATAAAACGTAGTGTTAAAAACCCCACCACCCAATTTCTTAAAGGTAAAGTAAAAATAGAGAATGAAGATTTTTATTAAGTAAATAAGTAAAGAAAGATGTTATAAGTTAAATTAGAACACATTGTTTTTGGACCATTTTAATGCAAGCCCATCCCAGATTCGTTCATCCATGCTTTGCTGGATAACAATAAGATATTACGTTTCAGTTGCGTGCACGTAAGGACCTACATATATTTCTTTATTTTTTATTTTCGTATCGTGTACTACTACCGCCTCCCGTATATACTCGTATATAGGCTTGCAAAGTAACACCGATAAGGAACATTTTGGGAAATAGCTCTTTCCGTCTTTCTTTTTGGATTCCGCCTCCATATTTTTGCTTTAAATCTTAACAGCGTGAAGCTCTATCAAAATTTTCCAATTGAAAAGGAATAAGATAAAGAATTCGTATTAATGTAAATTTATGATTCTAAAAGTCTTTTAACACTTACTTCAATGAGATATTAAGAAGAATAAATGTGTAAAAATACATATCTTAAATGTTAATACGTATTATTATGATAAAAAACTTGTTTAAGGTTTGCGATTACGCTGGTGCGGCGGAATGCGACCGCAGCACCTATCATGTTGCACTATGAGAACACGTACGACATGTTTTTAGGGTCCCTTATATTAACTTTCAAAATGTATAAGACTTTCGTGGTGTTGCTCTAATTTAATATTTTTATTTTGTATTGTACTTAGGTTTTAAGCGTATTATATGTTAGTTAATATATGTTGAAAAAAATAAAATATTTCGATGGAGCACTTCCAAGGTATTTTAAAATAATAAAATAAAAAAAGCTTATAAAGTTGTGTAATATTATACATATTCTTTAAAAAAGCTAAAAGCAGTACGAAGTTTTCGAGTGGTATAAAACGTGCAAGTACAAGAATATTTCCTTTGAAATAGTAGTTCACTAGCAAAAAGTTTTTTCGCTCTAATTAAGTTCGTTGCTAAATTATGCACTGGAAAATGGTCGTCAATAGTTAAATAGTATATTCATTATAGGAAACTCAGTTTGTAGTATAAAATATAAATGTTTTAACGATCCTTTCCAATGTAGAGTATTACGAAATGTGAATTTTAATTAGTAATAAAACTTTGATATTCGTTAGTTTCTCTAGGATTCTAGAGTTTACAAAAAAAAGATTCAAATGAGTAAAATGTAAATGTATATAAGTTTCATATATAAAACTTGGTAAACAGTAGGTAATATCTACAATCTATAATAACCTGACAAAGCGATTTCCATAATATAATTTATTATATATACTCGTAGTCCACACTCCACATACCAAACTCTTCTACGTGACTTAGCTCGACGAACTTAATATCCTCGCACATTATAGGTACCGTCCCGTAATATAAACCATCCCGTCGCGACGAAATCAATAACCTGGCTGTACGCTGTACACGCTTTATCTCACTTGTTTTGTTCTAAATACTATTCTTATATCTTTATAGAGTTAAATGTTGATAATCTTTTAATAATGTATGTATACAATATATTATTTGAATTACTAACTAATACTGTATGACACGAATGACTCAGATTAGTAATTCAAAGGTAATGTAGATTTTGAAACTTAGTGTCATATTTCTCTATAGTTAAAATGTAAGTATATAATTTTGAAGTAGATGTACAACTACATTCGCATATTTATCAATTCTCTGATGAGCATAGCAGAGGCTTCATCTAGTT